>JAJJMA010147066.1:3651-14813 GCA_023529015.1 Papaver nudicaule
CCCCCCTAAATTATTGTATTTTGAATTTAGCCCCCTTTGTAAAATGTTTCTGGCTCCGTCCCTGCCTAAGCTCCCTATAGCCCTGGTTCCAACTGAACATAAAGTTGTCAATATCACTGTAGCTCAATGGTCAATTCTGAGTTTAATTCTGGTCAGCATCAAAAAATGATCAATTCTTATCAGGGGCTAGAGGTACAGTTTTGGCTACTTTATGATTAGCCTTTAAATACTCCTACTCAAATTAGTAGTTGTGGAATCACGTTTAGTGATGGACCACTAATAACTTACTTAACAATATGTACACACCTAATACCTTTAGCTATCTAACTTTACCATCTGGAGTACACTAAATTAATAAAAGCAGGCAACATGCACTAGAATGTGTAAAACATGTTTCTTAAACATATCACATTGTGATGTCTATGAGCATCTAGCTTTTCAACCTAACATAGCACATTGTGTGTCGCACAGCACAAGTGATCCGTGCTTGGTAGAATCAGGGACGGACTCAGCAAGGGGCTAAGCCTGGTTTTAGCCTGTCTTTGATTTTCAAGAAAAATTTAGTAGGTAAAATATATGTTAACTTAGGTTTTAGTCAAATCTTATTTAGTAGTTGTGTGAGATTAATTTAGGACGGTGGTTATTTCTAGGATCTTCTAGAATATTCATAAGTGTCCTAATTTAGGCCAATATCCATATTAAGGTGGTTTTCCTAGTTGAGAAAGGTTTCCTAATCCTAGGAGACTAATACTTGGGAACCAAGTTTATGACTCCTATATAAGGAGGTCTAGGCTATGAGATTAGTCATGGTATCCACAACGGTATTCACAATGGATTGTGAGGGAACCATCCCACCTCTTGGGGTGGTAATTATCTTGTGAGAGTTTCTTGGTGAGTCTAGGGTTTCTTCTTGAGCGGTAAGTAAACGCAACGGAGTTGTGGGTTTCAAGAGAGAAAGGTGAGGCTATCATGAATATTGTCTCCATGTATCTAGCCTAAGGTTACGACAAGAAGAGTGAGGATTGTATTCTTGAAGGGTTGTAAGTAGTCACGGCAATTGGCTTGTGATGCTAGGATAGCAAGATAATTGTGTAGCCAAGGTTGTCTTCTAGTCATGACGTTGTAATGCTAGAGAGACAAGGGTGGCTAATAACGTAAGGTGTTCTTGTAATTGTTCTTTGGAGATTTTCATTATAGTGGAAAGGATCATCATCGCAAAGTGGAGTAGGCTCGTCGAACCACTATAAATCTTGTGTTGTGGTATGTCTATTTATTCGTTAATCGTTATATGCTTGTTTGCTTTGATATATCTCTATATGGCACCTATGTGTGTTGGTGGTCAATAGATCATTGGTAGTAAGCATTAGAGTCGGACCGTACAGATAAACTCCCAACAAGTTGTCCATACAAATGTAAAAAGCTTTCATTTTAGCCTATATGATTTCAGTTCATTACATCAATTTCAATTTTAATCAACATTTTATGATGTGGCCGTCCCTATGGTAGATCATGGAAATTTACTATAGTGGTCTTCAGCTGATGCTGAGATTCATGGAGATGGTCATCTTCATATTCCAAGTGCCTGTCCATCTACCCTAAGAAACCTTTTTGAGGTTTAATTGATGAAAACCATGGTGATGAACCTCTCTTTTTCTTCAGAGTCATGGAAATGGTACACGTGAATCTAATGCGTACCTATCCTCTATCTATTGTCGCTGTCGAGTGACTTTACATCAATATGGCTCTCACCATGATAGATGTACTACTCATTTTAAGCTAGTTTCATTAAATCTCCAATAACAAATTGGTCACATTGCACTCGGTCCCCATATTACTCTCAAAAAGCCTTGTCCAACAAACTAGTATCTATATCATGCATGCAAGACATTTAAAACGTGTTTTATTCATCAGCTCATGGCCACATGTTCATAGGATTTACAACATGTGATACGTCATTGTGAAAAAGAGTCTAGTCTTATGGCTGTGAACGCAGAGGCACTAAAGTCGGGCTGTCAGTAACCATTCACTGGAACCGAAACCGATTATTTTAACCGATTTCGATTTCTAACTGTTTCGGTTCCAGTTTTAGGGATTCAGATCCCGAATCGATAAATTTTCGGGTGACTAAAGTATTACAAGCTAAATTATGAAGGAGGGGCTGATCTTTATAAGAATATCTATCTTGCTAGTATATTTTTAAGATTTTTTTTTCTTCATAATTTCATTGATTAGCTTGCATATGCGTGGGGTGTCAATTTCCCTAAATTCAAACTTGATGTCTTTATTTTATATGTCAACCACTGCCTCCAGAAAATACATATTGCTCCAATGATATTGAAGGTTATACCTAGGCAATCACATCTTCGATGTACCTCTTAATAATAACAATAATAACAGTAAAGTATTTTCTAAATAATATAGTGTTGATGGAACTTACTCACGTCATAAACTCGAATATGTCTGCTGAATTACAACAACTACGTTGAATTTATAGTCTAAAAAGTGGCCTTGTGATAAGACTCAACACCAAATAACACCTATATAATCCTTTGAGTTGGGCCACCAAGAATAGGTTAAACCTAATAGTTTGTATTAAAAATTGAATGAATCTGATAGTTCTACAGGATGAGTATATAGAGCTTAATCATTCCTATAATTAGCCTACAATTCAAAAAAAAAAAATTCCTATAATTAGCCTAATCTAAACATGGAAGGCACACTAAATAAAGAATTTAACAGAAATATAAATAAGGAAACAAGTATCAGTATCCTAACATCCCACCCCCCCTTGAATGATGGCTTGACCTCAAGCCTGAAATTCTGGAAATCTAGCAATGAAATTATCAGCATCTTCCCACGTAGCCTCCTCCAGAGAATGGTCCTTCCATTTGATAAGCCAACGAGTTGCAGCACAGTTGTTCTTCTTGTATATTCCACGCTCCAAAATGGCTTCAGGTTCCCAAACAAAATAATCCACAGCAGTTGGTAAGTTTGCGTCCACAGGAACAGTAGCTCCCAGTTTCAACTTCAAAGCAGAAACGTGAAAAACAGGGTGAATGCGACTTGTAGGTGGCAATTCCAGCTTATAGGCAACCTGTCCAATCCTGTCAAGAACACGAAAAGGTCCATAGAAACGAGGAGAAAGTTTGGAAAATGATTGATTAGCTACAGTTGACTGACGATATGGTTGCAAGCGTAGAAAAACCCAATCATTGACTTCAAAACTGCGCTCTGTCCTTTGAGCATCGGCATAGGTCTTCATTCTAGTTTGAGCATCCTCTAAGTGTGTTTTTAAGATTCTGAGAGTATGGTCTCGAGCTCTTAAACTAACATCAACCGCATCCACAGCTGTAGAGCCTGGTAAGTATGCAGAAATCTTAGGTGGTGGTCGACTGTACAAGGCTTCAAATGGAGTCATTTTGATTGCCGAATGATAACTTGTATTATACCACCACTCAGTCCATGACAACCATTTAGTCCACTCACTAGGTTTCATTGCAGCAAAACATCGAAGATAACATTCCAAAGTACGGTTAGTAACCTCAGTTTGCCCGTCAGATTGAGGGTGATATGCAGAGCTTCGGCATAATTGAGTCTCTTGTAAGTAAAAATAAGTTTCCCAAAAATTACTCAAAAAAATAGGATCACTGTCACTTACTATAGTCTTTGGCATGCCATGGAAATGTACAACCTCACGAACGAATATTTCAGCAACACTAACGGCAGTATAAGGATGTGAGATAGAAATGAAGTGAGCATACTTGGATAAACGATCTACAACAACCATAATGGAGGTTTTACGATTCGAGGAGGGCAAACCGTCAATAAAATCCATAGAAATATCCTTCCACACATCATCAGGAATAGGTAGGGGTTGTAGAAGTCCCGGAGGAGCAATAGCTTCAGATTTGTTACGTTGACAAACGTCACATTGAGCAATGTAGGCTTTGATCGAACTTTTCATATCTTTCCAATAAAAGTTTTGTTGAAGACGCTTATAAGTACGTAAAAATTCTGAATGACCACCAATGGGTGTTGCGTGGAAGTCAGAAGAAGCTTAGAACACCACGAAGAAGTAGAAGCTACCACTATACGCCCTTTGTAGCGAAGAACACCATCTGTATATGTATAGTTTGGTTTAGAAGTTGGCTGGCGACATAAATCTTCGATAAGACCAGCTAATACAGCGTCGTTATGGCATTCTTGAACAATTTCATATACACCAGAAAAAATAGGCGTACTAATAGCAAACAGGATCAGAAACACGAGACAAAGCATCATCATCCTTGTTTGCTGCACCACAACAATAAATGATCTCGTAGTCGTAGCCCAAGAGTATGAACAACAATTTTTGTTGTTCAACGGACGACAACCTTTGCTCCAAGAAATATTTAAGGCTACGGTGATCCGTATAAATCTTAAACTGTCTTCCAACTAAGTATGGACGCCACTTTTGAATTGCCGATACAATATCAAACATTTCTTTGTCATAAACCGAAAGGTTTAAATTTCCTGACAGTGGCTTGCTAAAAAATGCAAGGGGTCTTCCGGATTGCATCAAAAAAACTCTTAACTTGTTACCGGATACATCACACTACAATACAAATTCTTTCGAGAAGTCCGGAAGTGCCAATACAGGAGTGGTGGTCAAGGCAGTTTAGAGTTGTTTGAAAGCCTTTGTAGCCTCATCCGACCAAGTGAAAGAATTTTGCTTCAATAATTGAGTTAGTGGAGCACTCTTCTTCCCATAATCCTTGACAAACTTTCGATAATAACCGGTTAAACCCAAAAAAACCACGAAGATCTTTAATCGAAGATGGAATAGGCCAATTGATAATACTTGAAATCTTGTCAATATCCACGGAAACCCCAGCAGCACAAACTATATGCCCAAGATAGCCTATGGCATACTTATCAAATTCACACTTTGATCCTTTTAAGAACAATTGGTTAGAACGTAATATCTCCAATACAAGTGTTAAATGTTGAATATGTTCCGCAAGAGAATTACTGTAAACCAGTATGTCGTAAAAAAAAACAAGGACAAACTTACAGAGGTAAGGCCGGAAGATATCATTCATCAAACTTTGGAAAGTTGCGGGAGCATTTGACAAACCAAATGGAATTACTAAAAATTCGTAGCAGGACCATTCGTTATAGAGAAGCAGCTTGGGAACGACACTTATAGCTTGATCAACCTCAAAGGCCAGAGGTTAAAAACCCCAGTGGAGGGGAAGCACATGAAACACTTAGTCTGAGAAAGCAACTTCTTTTGTAAGCAGTACTCGAAGAAAGATTTAATAAATAAAAATCGCACTCATTGATGCAACTACCCTCGGAATCAAACTCCAAATCCCGCCTGGCTAGGCACAATCGCAAAGGCTGTAACGCCAAAGGCAAAAAACGCCAAACAATAAACATGCTATAACGCCAAAGGCAAAAATCGCCAAACAATAAACAGGATGTAACGCCAAAGGCAAAAATCGCCAAACAATAAAAAGGCTGTAACGCCAAAGGCAAAAATCGCCAAAAAGCATAAAGACCTCGAATAGCAGGCACAGAGCCGATGACCATATAAATCGTAAGGGCCCTACGAGTTATATGGCACGGTCCTCTACCCACAAGACATCCCGTTAGCGGTGGGCACCTTGAATCTAGGCTACATCAGCCGAAGATGCACTCGTACCCACTGCCGAACGGCCACGAGGACCTCGTGTTCTCGGGCACCGAGGGGACGATAAATGGGATTAACATTTACCTATAGAGGAAGATGGAACCCCGAGGCAGTTGATTAGCTTGCATTTACAAGTGAATTAGACAGCCAAGGGACCTCCTCCAAATAAAAAACAGCTTTGAGGAGGGGCATAACAATAGAAAAATAAGCAAAATAAATTCTTTATATATATAAATGCAGGGATGAAGTGCGCCAACGAAAAATGCGTTTATAAACAAATGTCTCGGACGCAGCCGAAAAAAAGAAAAGGTAACATTACTAAGCTAAAAGCCTTCGTTAGACACAAAGAGAAACGTTACCAAGAGCTTCCATTTCCCTCGCAAGACCCTTATCAATTCGGACGTTATCATCTTGGGTACGAAGCTGAGAATGATCAGACCCCGAAGGAGAATTTTCCATAGCATTGGCGATTTCCTCCTCACTTTCTTCGTCACTATATTCCTGAGAAGGCTCTTGAAATAAATAATGACTCCCTTTATCAAATATAGCACCTGGGGCCCGGCAATCATGCGAATCAATCTCTTCATCAATTTCTTCCTCGCTCTCTCCTCATCTGACCGAGGACACTTTAGGCTGCCCGAGGGTTCCATGATAACGCCCTTGACCTTTCCCAAAAATGAGCGAGATAACCCTTTATCCTCGTCAGAAAAATGAATGGAGAACAAGTGTTGAGTCTCAAACTCATGACCTGCATCAAACTCGGTCCGAACGAAGAACCGGCCAGAGTCCTTCCAGCATCGGAGTATGGGACCTTTGAGGAGTATAGGCTCCGAATACCATTCTTCGTCCATTGAATATTTCAAGGATTCGGGGAGGATATTCTCGTTGCCTTCCACAGTTCGAAAGCTAACCCCCCAAGGAGCTAACTTGTTGTCTAGGGTTAAAAAGGGTTCGTAGTGTCTAAAGAAATTCTTGGCAGTAAAGTAGAACTTCGCTGTGGATCCGGCAGGGGAATTATTCTCAGAATTAAGAACCCACTGATTGATAAGGTAAATAGAGCTGCAAGTGAGCTGCATCACTCCTCGGGGCTTAGGAAGAGAACAAAGGATTTCAAGGAACAAAGGATTCGAAGACTCGTAAAGGGGAAGAAGCAACCCTGCAGACATTTGATGAAACGTCACCAAAAGTGTGTCCTCGCTGCATTGGTACTCCTCGACCAGTTCTGGAGTCAATCTGGGAGAATCGATGGACTCCATCTGAAAGCCCCTTACATCAGGATCCACACCATTTATCCTTAAAGAAAGGGCCTCAACCATAGAAAAAGACATAGGAAAAGAAGACACAAACAGGAAAAGGCAATATCGCCGGCGGACGGAAGTAGCAGAGGCAACTTGAAAATAGAGAGAGGGAAGAAGGGAATATCCCAAAGAAATCAACTTTATGGAAAAAGGAAGATTAAAACAATGGGTCGAGGAGAAAAGAACGGATAGTTCACCTGATATGAAGATGCAAACCGAAGAGGTTCCACAGAAGAAGAACGCCGGCGCCAAGAAAGGTGAATACGAAAGGGTTAAAGAATTTCTTAGAGAGAGAACAGAAACTTAAATAGTGAGAGAAACTGGCGCTACCAGTCAGAAGGTAAAAAGCCACAAGCTCAGGAGAACGTGTCAAAAAACCCACACCTGGCAAGTAGTGGGGATACTCGACAAGGAGGTGGCAAAAAGAAAAATTTCCTCTCCTCTCATCTTCGATACAAGGAAAGGAAAGAGGCAAACTGTGGAGGGTAAAACCCCTCGGGACACGTGTCTCACATCTAAGAAGCATAACCACTCCAGAGGATAGGCAGCGAAGCCTCAGACTAAACCAAAGAGGAAAGAAGACCAAGTGCGAACGGAGTAAGGACTCGGAAGAAAAGGATTCGGACCGCATCGAGGGACCGAAGCCCCAGAGTCAACTTCGGAGCACCACCGAATAAACCGCCTTACACGACAAGGACTGACACCTCCACGATTGAGTCCTTTGTCTTATTAGCTGTAAACCACCCAAGCTCGGCCTATATAAGGCGAGCTTGGAAAACATTGTAAGGGTTGGATTCTTTTGGGTAGAACCTAAGCGGCAAGAGTGGGATTAGGTCTGTATCTCCTCTGGTTCCTTAGGGTTACAATCCATGTAGTTACAACACAGAAATTAATACAAGTCTTTATACATTTAGCCTTTGATTACTGTTATTATATATACCTTCGGTATTGCTCTTAGGGTCCTCACACCATTGAATCTTGTTTAAAGTAACTGTATGTATGGGTAGATCTGATGGATATGGTACCTTATGTACCTATGCAGATTTTCTACTCGTACAAAGGTACTGCATGGATCAACATACTTCCTTGAGCTAAAGCGACTCCTCACAAGGTGAGAAAATTGCGTCCAAGTTAATTCTCCTAGGGCTTTAGTGACCCAACGATACCAAGAAATTGCATCACCATCAAGATTAAGTGCAGCCATGGGTACCTTCTTAGAATTTTGTGTTCCGTATAACGAAAAATATTGTTCTGCCTTAAAAATAAATCCTTCAGGATCGATACCAGCAAATATAGGAAACCTTTGATTGTTAGAACCATCTTTACAGTTAGGTCTGGGTGTCTCTGTTTCTTCTTCAGTGTCTTCTGTATTATCAGTCCTCTTTTCCTTCTCACCAGTAGGTGCAAGACGATTTGCTATTGTTAACAAAGTCTCATTAGTAATCTTTCGATCTTCTTCCATCTTTGTCATGAGTTCTTGAATGGTTGTAGCGAGGTCACCAACTTGGGTTTCCAATGTCTTTACAGTCATCTTCAACAAAAGAAAAAGAGTAGGAACAGGAACAAACTAAGAGTTTTTTTTTTTTTTTTTTTTTTTTTTTTTTTTTTTTTAACCAGGGTGAAGAAGCTGATGGAGAATTTTTTTTTTTTTGAGAGGAAGACTGGTCTCAGATCGATCGCTTTGATCCAGATGATAAGATTCAACACCAAATAACACCAATATAATCCTTTGAGTTGGGATTAGCCACCAAGAATAGGTTAAACCTAATAGTTTGTATTGAAAATTGAATGAATCTGATAGTTCTACAAGATGAGTATATATAGCTTAAAAATTCCTATAATTAGCCTAATCTAAACATGGAAGGCACACTAAATAAAGAACTTAACAGAAATATAAATAAGGAAACAAGTATCAGTATCCTAACACCTTGGGTACATGTTATTGTAGTGCAATGGTAAAGTCGTTGGATGGTGAGTAGCGATTTGAGTTCGAAACTCGTCTGCATCTGGATGGGGAATTTTTCTTTATTTCTTTGCCTAGCTACTTGGCTTGTATGTATCGGGGTTCTCTAACTAATTACTTCTCTTTAGACCTTAGATTGCAACTCCAGACCTTCGGGCCTTCCTAGCTATGAAGTTTTCGGCATCCACATCCAACTAGTCAACAAGAAGAAAGTTCGCTCTCAACCAAGACAAAAGTGGTTTTTGTAACCCATTCAATAGTCAGTTTCCCCTCGAGGTCTTCCTGGATACATCCGCTGATCGAGAATGTAATTTACCCTTTTTTCCGAGCCGAGAGGGAGAAATTGAATCTTAGGAATTCGGTACCTCTCTAAGAAAAGTCCAAACTTTAATATCACCTTTTATTATTCAAAAAAATAAAATGGCCTTGAAAGTAAACATCTTTTGGTGCCTCCCAATGAAATATCTTCTATAATTTTTTACCTCAGAATCAAGCAAGGTGTTGTTTTTTCTCGATCCAAATAGCATGGTTAACGACGTCCCAATTTGTACGAAAAAATTGATGTCAGAGGATTGAGTCTTCACTCTCATATTTAAGTTGGTAATTTCATGAACACTCATCTCACAAATTAAAAAAAAAAAAAAAAAAAAAAAAATGTCACGGAAGGGCTTAAAATTTTCAACTTAAGCTGTGAATGAAGGTTTCTCAAAATTGATTTTACATAGTGGCAGCAAAGAAATTTCTTTTGCCCACACTAGTGAAGCTGAGCATGATTGTTGTAGCTTGTTAACCCACATTCAACAATAAAAACAGATTTATCAAGAAAAATCATTGCCATGAAAAATCATTTACTGCTATAGAAAAATGACTACCGAGATTACCGAATTGTATGAGTTTCACCAAACTCGACTTGAAAGGATACACTTTTTGTTAGTCTTTTTAACCCCTATGGCAGCCTTGGGGTTAGATTCTAGTGTGTGTAGGGATAAGAACTAACCAAACAGAGTCTGAGCACTAAATTAAGCACGTGCCTTTTAGTCGACGACAATACAAGATGCATCAGACTGATTTTTAAGATTCCCAACTACCAAGGGTATTACAGTCTTATACTTCTAAACCTTTAAATAGATTGCCGGCGAATTTTGTTGAAATATCGGAATCTACGGATCACTTTGCCGGTTACCCCATAAACTCATTCCTCCAAAACCACTTCCGGGGGAAACCGGTGGTACTGTAGTAGAATGGTAAAAATTATTAGGTGAAGATATATATCAGTAACTTGAGTTTAAAATTTGTCGGTACCAAATTTTTTACCAATAAAAAAAATGATAACTCATCAGAGACAGAAAAGTAAAAACTAGCTAGTATTTTTGTTGCAATTCACCATTCAACTAAAACACAAAATCATCTTTTCTTCTAGAGTATATTTTCAACATTACTTTGCTACGTAGTGCACCAACCAATAAGTGAAACAATTTTTTTATTTTATATATGCATTTTGGGCACCTCCAAACAAACCGATACACCCATAGCAAGCACACATATATATTTTGAAATTGTTGTATCACACGTTTGAAATGAGACTTAACTAGGGACGGATTTAGCTGGGCTAAACCTGGCTAGTGCCTTCCCCAAAATTGAGTTATGTAATGCAAAACTAAATAAAACATAAAACTATTTGCCAAGGCAAGTTTACGAGCAACGAGTATTCTAAAATTAACAGGACAACGAGTATTCTAAAATTCGGGGTGTTATGAGGCGACATGAGAAGGAGAAAAACAGACGTACACTGTTGAACAGTCCCGTGTCATATGCAGCACGGGCAAATCCCTTGTACACAATCACTAGTAGAAAATGAGGGTTTTAGAACTGACTAGGGATTTAGTTAAAGAACTGACCTGGGCCGTTTCACGAGTAGCCCGGTCAAAATCCGTTCTTTCCCTGGTGAAAAGGTGGAAAAGTTAAAGATGGGTTTTAATCAGTTCTTTCATCAACGGTTATAGATCAACTCATTATTTCAACGGTGCAGATAATACTTGTCCCTTTATTGTCAGTAAAAGCAGCAGAAACTTTCTCTTTCTCTCTTATCTCACTTTATCTTCCTTCACTTATCTCTCTGAACCTCTCGAATTTTTTTTCCCAAAATCAATTTACGGGAAATTCCGATTTCTGATTGGAGTTGTTGCCGCTGTTACCGGTGTGCTCTCATATTACTTATACTTCTCAT
>JAJJMA010147098.1:3960-14945 GCA_023529015.1 Papaver nudicaule
ACTGCACTGACTAATAAGATAAACTGTCTACATTGGGATCCAAATTCATCCATCTAATACATACATAGACATGCAACACTGTAGGTTACCTCTTAGTTACCGGAAGCGCTCATACTGTATACGTATCTCACTGAGAAGCGCGCTTCTACGCTTCTCACAAGGGAGCACGTAGGGAGCTCGCTCCTATCTAGTGAGATTCACGTTCCTACCTAGTGAGATTCACGCTCCTGTCTCGGGGGAACTTTATATACTAATTAGAGACCAGTTAAGAAAGAACATTAAAAGTTATGAGTTCAACCAAAAAAGAAAATTATTTCATTAGATATAATAGCATCACACCAGATAAGCTAAACACTCAAAGCAAAAATTTATTCTTAGATGCTTCTTATTAAAAAAAAAAATGGGCATATATATATGCAACATTTGATCAACAACTTCTTGAAACTCTTCCGGCGTACTCAACTCATTGTCTAATCTTTTATTTCTATACACGAACTCGACCAATTCATGAGCTCGTAGGTATTGCCTAGCTAAAGCAAATAAATACTCTAGCCTATGTTCTTCCATGGTACTGGATTTCAAGAAAAGAAATTAGAATAAGAATGTTAATGGAGTAGAATTTTTCATAGAAAACAGTGGGAGTATATATATCGACTGCACCTCCACCATCTTCTTCTATATCGACTGCACTTCCACCTCCACCTCCGCTTCCAAACCCAAGCTCTCAAGATACAGAAGCACGAAATCGGCTTAACAATGCTCGAAACAAAAGACAAAAGAAGTAATTTTGAAGTAGACATTTTATTTTATTTTGATTTCCTTAATATTTTCTTTTATATGTATTAGGAAAAATAAATTTATCAATCATATTAGTAGTAAAATTAATTTATAATTTACACTCCTCGTACGCTCCCCGCTCCTCATTTTTTAAAAATTTCACGAATCTCGCTTCCGATCTCGCTCCCGCTCCCATCCTCGTACCCGCTTCTGGTAACTAAGGGTTACCTCATCCCCGCCCTGTTTCAGAATGTTTCATCCACCATCAAATACATCGCCACACATCAAATGGTTGAAGCCACCTAAAAATTGAATAGCAACAGAACAGTACTAGATGTTACCAAAATCTCAAAGGGGAACATCTGAAAATAAATACCACAGCTAAAGAAGCCTCTTTTTATCCTCCAAACAAGAAAAAACATGGACTCACATAGTCTGCATGGCTAAACTCAGCTCATTTCGGTGGCAGGAAGGTACACCCTGATAGTATCTTTCGTCGAGAGCTTTTTTCTACATGTAGGACATTTACTCTGAGCTGACAAAGCGGACTTGATGCAGTTTTTGCAGAAAATGTGGCCACACTTTGTTGATGTGGCCTCCACAAGTGAACTCATGCAAATTGGACAACTAAATGCAGGCTCTCTTGGCGGTGGATTTGGTGGTGCAGGCTGGGGTGTTACCCCAGGCTTCATAGCACGTTTTTTCTGCAAGAAGAGAAGTTTTGAGTCAGTTCCATTTGTCTTTTTCTTTTTTACATTAATCATCTAAGGCGTATATGTAGGGAAAAAAAGGAAATACAAGGTCTGTTTCAACACAAAGGAATTTTAAGTTATTCCTCCTCCATCCCAGAAAAAGTGAAAGGGTCCCTTTTACTGGTAGGGAGGTGATAATTAAAAGAGTCATATGGTATCAAATTTTGCATCCAGGTAAAGAAAAATGGGAGGAAGAGGAAGACAAAACAATTTTTTTAAAAACTCGAACGAAAGTGGCCAGAACTTTATTAGCAATTATACATACTTCACGAATATACGCGAACCATGCTGAACATTGGGTAAAAACTCTGAACTTCTACTCCTAATAATAAAGGTCATCTTGTAAAACCCAGTTAATGAAGGAGCCACTAAGTGAAAATGCTTACAAAATCAAATCCAGAGAGATCAAATTTAAGGATCCATAAGACTAAATGAATGGAAGCACACTTGCAATGACAACCAACAAAAAAAAAAACATCAATACGTTAACAACAATGTGCAAAGCATAACCGGAGTCATAACAGGAGACTGTGACATTGGACTGTAAAACCGGTACAGGACAAGATGTTGACCTTATAGAGACGGCAGTCAACGAAATGGAAGAACGAAAGCATAACCAATTCACAGACCACTAAAGGGGGGGAAAAAACTAATCAGACACACCTCATATAAAACACATACCTTGGATTTGCTTCTTCTGTCACTTGCTGAAGGTCTTTTGCGCATGTTGTATCTGCTAGTGCTAGCTTCGTCTGCACAACCTAAATAGTAAAACACCAAACAAATATCACACAAAGCCATTAACATAAATGCAAAATAGGTGATCAGCAAAAACAAATGGGTACCCAAGTTATGTTGCAGAAGTAACAGGATAATACTTGACCATCTGAGGTCTACCCCTGCATCTTCACCTGGACAACATCACAATATTACTGTTGATCCAGGCTCATTCTCAACCCAAGCAAGTTATAAATAAATAAACCCAGAAACTGTCTCAGTTAAACTGCTAATTCAGTTTATTCACTAATTAGTAAAGAGTTGCACTTTGTTAAGTTCAATCTGGGGTTTCTGGCAAATGACTTTTTACATCTATGTGCAATGTCTTATCGTGTTGTTAATGTGTTCCATGGACACTTGAACCTATCACCACCAGTACACAAAGAAATGCCTCTACTATAATTTCTACTGCTGGCATACTTTTAGTTTTTCACTCGATGTTGTATTGGAAGTCATGACAGAGACAACAAGGTAGGCTTTTTTACTTGTCAATGTGCAAATTCAGTTGCAGATGATTCCATTTGAACAGTCTCTTTGAAACAAAATCACTCTTCCAGAGCACCATCTTTTAGCATAGATTAGTTAAAAAGATCCTTAAAATAGACAATGAAATTCAAAAATCTCTTATGCAAGTCGTAATGCCTTTTGAAGATTCTATTTTATTCTTAAATAGGCAGCTAGCCGTATAGAATGTGACAAATGATAAGTCTAGTATCATATAACCATGATTAACTACACAAAATGAGTAAGCACAACAATGAACAGACATCAAGAGCCAATTCGATTTCTGTCAAATCAAGAATCAAAGAGTGATATATAACCTAATTGATCATTTTTCAATATGACAACACAAAATGCTCACCATCATTACTAGGTTGTGGTCTCTCGGCAGTAATTGTCGCCGTCACTTCCCGATTCCTCATCGCCTAAACAACAAAACAAACCATACAACTAGAAATTAGTCAAAAACAATTTCTATTCACAAAAAAAAAAAAGTAACAATTCCTATTCAATTTCTTGATAAAAGCCAGTACCTGAGCGTAGCTTCCTGGAGATAAAATAACAACTTCATCATAATCATCAACATCAATAGATCCAACATCAGCTGTCGTCATAGGTGGTGGTGGTGATAGTGGTGGTTGCAGAATACCTTCTCTTCCACCTCCTCCTCCTCCTATAGGATTGAAAATTGTATTCCTATAGGAGGAGAAAAACTTGCTCAAAAACTCCATTAAATTCTTCTACGAGGTCGGTGGACTGAAATTAAACGAAGAAGATGAAGGGATTGATGCTGCTGGCCGGCGTATTGTTTTTCCGGCTCAGATCGATTTCTTCTTTCTTCTTCGAGGTTTTTGAAATTCAAATTCGGAGCTCAAAGTTTTGTGAAGTTGAAATGGGGACTGAGGAGATAAAAAAGAGTAAATTAGGTTATATTGGTCCTTTTCTTGTTTCATACGGGCCGACGTGGGCCATTATCAAAATAATAACTGGCCCGGGGATTTGAAAAGAGAGCCCTTGCACTTAGATGCCCTATTTCCGGACACACCAACTGGATACACAATCACCGATCGTGCAAGTACATGACATATATTTACGACAAGGTTTAACATATCCGTGCATACGTTTAATTAGTGTACGACTTTCTTTTTTTTTTTAAAACAGTCAGTGGTTTAGAGTTCAGAATTTCGGCGGAAACGTACAGTAATATCAAATTTTTATTTTCCGTTTGAGTTTTTAACCCTCCAAAAACCACTTGTCTGTGGCTTTACGGCATTTACACTCCTTTTAACACCGTAACAAAAACCGTAAGTTAACTTTCACATAATCGATACCACCATTAACCATCAGCGAAAAATTCGAAAAATTCAGCGATCACCACCTAAAAAATTAAATCACAGAAAAACACAAGAAATACACAAGACTCGTAGCACTCAAAAACTCAGAGAACTTACCAACCCAAATCATAATGTCAATTGATAATCAGTATACCCAACATCACCATTTTCAACTCACATATACCCTTGTTTTTTGTACGATCTTCAATAACAATGTAATACATATAACTTTTTTTTCTTCCCGTTTTAACAGAATAGGTTATCGCTTAGTAGTATAAATGCGATCGAGTGATGAATAATTAATGCAAATTACCTGTTAGATTCATCGAACATTTGTTTCGAAGACCGAATTTATCAGTAAAGTTTCAAATATCGAATTCTTGAGTGGTGTGTCGGGATCCATGGGTTCAACCCCGACCCAGTTGAAGAGGAAATTTACAGTCTGGCACAGTTGGTATCAGAGAAGTTCTGATTAGTATTGTGCGTTTGGAACTCATCATCCTTTTACTTGTGCATCACTGCAAGAAATTCTCTTTACTTTTACTTTTGTATTGAATTCAGGAAAAATTTCTTTTTAGTACGTAATAGTATAAGTATAATACCATAACTTTTTCCCGGATTTAATGGAATAGGTTATCGCTTATGAGTATTAGTATGCATAAATAATATGATCATGGAAATCATCACATGTCAGATTCGATAGATGTTCACTAGTACAAAAATGGCCATTGGACACATTTGAAAACCATGTCCATAGACCTTTAGCTATGGTTTTTTTTTTTTTCAAAAACCGTCATAGTAGTTGCCATAACAAAAGGGTACCTCTACGGCTACGCAAACTTGGAGTGGCTTTTTCTCATGATTTTTCATAGCCAAATGTCCCTCAAAACCGTGTCTATATGGATCTTGGTTTTTCATTTTACTAGAGCATTTATCCTTTAAACATGGTTTTTACAGGCTTCTAGACACGGAATTTGGTTTTTGTGTGGCTAATGTATACCCTAAAGACACGCAATTTCGTTTTTGTGTGGCTAATGTATACCCTAAAGACACGCAATTTCGTTTTTGTGTGGCTAGTGTATACCCTAAAGACACGCAATTTCATTTTTGTGTGGCTACTGTATACCCTAAAGACACGCAATTTCATTTTTGTGTGGCTACTGTATACCCTAAAGACACGCAATTTCATTTTTGTGTGGCTACTGTATACCTTAAAGCCACTTGGATTTCTTTAAAACCGTGGCCCTTTTAGTCCGGTGACCGGTGAATGTGTCAGTCCGGTCAGCGAGCTCGCCAATAAATGGAAGACACGTGTCACCGAGCTAGCCAATAAATGACCAACACGTGTCACCGAGAAAGCCAATGAATGGACGACACGTGTCACCGAGCAAGTCAATGAATGGACGACATGTGTCACCGAGCGAACCAATTGATGGATGACACGTGTCACTGAGCAAACCAATAACTAGATGACACGTGTCACTGAGCAAACCAATAACTAGATGACACGTGTCACCCAGCTAACTAATGAACAGATGACGCCTGTCTCCATCAGCGACCTGAAAATGTGTCAGACTCGTACCGGATGTGTCAGGTCCGTCGAATTATGTCAGTCCGGTGACCGGCTGTATCAGTTCTGGTGACCTGAATGTCAGTTCCGGTGCCTGACGGTATCAGCTCTGGGCACCGGAAAGTGCAATTAATGAAACCATTTAAAAACAGGAATTCAAATGATAAATCTGCAAATTTTCATTTATTATGATAAACCCATTTACAATATTCATTTGATAAACCATTTACACAATCTTCTATGTATTAACAGAAACCCATCACAATCTCTTACTATCTCATGACTCTCATCCCTAAACTCACAGCTTCTTCTTGGACGAAGAACTACGAAATTGCTAGTGAATCACTGAGACACTCCAAGCCACTTCTGGAAGACATCAAACTCGGTGTAATCACTGTCTGAGATCATGGTTTGGTACCACGCCTTTCCAGCAGCCCTGATTGCAGCAGACTCCTCCTACATAATCAAAACATTAACAAGATTAATATACTTGTATATCCAGCCAAACTCATAAATCACATGCACATCAAATAAGAAAGATTGCAGATCAACTTATCAAACATTTCCTAATTATCTATGTTACCCACACGCAAAAAATGTATAATAAGATGACTACTGAATTCATAGTGAAAAACTGGGCAGACATTAGCAATTCCCAGGAGCAGAATTGGAATACAGGGGATAAGATGACTAAGTACTATCCGATGAGATAAGTTAAAACTCCAATATTGAATTTCAGAGAGTTCAACAAAGGCTCACTTCTACACAACCCATAATTCCAACTCCATTCATTCTACAAGCATGACATACAAAATCTGACACGTGATAAGCAAAAGCAATCAATCAAAAGCTGAAAAATTGATTCATACATGTGCTAGTGTGTTTAACACTTTTCAGCTGTGTGTAAGTATAACACAAACAAAGCATATAAATAAACCAAATAAATGGTTAGGAAAACATTGGGACATCATAAGAAAACAAGAAAATGAATACAAGGGAAAAGATGCGATGTAAAATAAAAGTCAGTGACATATGCTAAAAGCCCATGAAAAATATTTATAGTCAGATAGGACATCATACGAAAGGAAGACTATGAATACAAGGGAAAAGTAAGTAGGTAATAGTCATGGCGCATATAAAAAGCATTTCCAAATAGTTCAAAAAAGGCCTGTCCATACTAAACATTATGTACTGACATATGAAGTGAAACTAATCTCATCTTATTTGCTAGAGTAATTATTACTTCACAATGCACACCAAAATGAAGAAAGTTCAACAATACAAAGCAAATAGATAATGTAAGACAACGTAAATGGCTTAAGGTAAACATCATTCCACAAAAACATATTAAGCACACAAAGGTACATCACAAAAAAGAACCTGCAGCTCTCATAGATATCATCACTGGACACCATTAATACTCTACACTAATTGCTAATATATAACTCACAATCCAGATATATTCACTTACACAAACATTAGTGCAAAAGACAATAAAGCGCTGATAAAACATCTTTAACCAGTACAGCACACATTATGCATAACTACATATAAGTAACAAATCAATGGATAAAAATGAACAATACCTTAGAAATGTTGGTCCTCTTCATTTTCATTCTCTCCTTCTTTCTCTCCACTGCTGCTTCCTTCATTGCTCACAGGTTTTGCAGCTCCAGCAGCAGGCTTAACCTCTGCAGTTGGCTTTGTCTATGCACAAACAACCACAAATTATATTAGCAAAGATTATGAATAAAACTGGAATAATTTGAGAAGGAAAAGACCACAACTGATAACAGCTTTGAATACTGAAAACTCACCACTGCTTTCTTGCAGTCAAATAGAAGGCTAAAGAAGATGGTCAAGATAACCAATGCAACAGAAACAAGGACACTGATGGTGATATTTGGTTGTTTCTCTGCCTTCTCAATAATCATTCAAAACAGCACTGCCATTACCACCACACCAGCACACGACACAATAGCAACATCATCAGAACACAGACACATCAGTATGTTCCATGAGAACACCAGCAAGTAATTTCGCCAACTCATGATCTTTTGCAGCTAATTCCAAAACCTAAAAAAAATTCAAACAACACCAAAATCAAAATCAAACAAGAACCCACAGTTGTTATACTAAATCAAATAAAACACAATGGAAATCTAAACAAAAGGGCTAGAAATCAAAAGATATAATTAGGGTTTGAACCCTAAAACCCAAATTGAAAAAATAAAAAACACTCAAATATCAGGAGATTTGTGTAGAGTACCTAAGCTCACGAGATTGAGAAGCAATCTTTCTAAGAACCCATGATTTCAAAATTAGCGCAGACAACAACCCCTTGAGATCGAGAAGAAGATGTTGTGAACCCCTGTAACAATCAAATAAACAAATTAGCTTCCGAATCTAAGAAATTGAAATCAAAGTAAGAACCAATCAGACCCTAAAACAGAGAATTCAAAAGAAAATAAACTTTACCAGAAAAAAATCTGAAAACTGGAGTTGATTTGAGAGTTGTATGTGGTGGTGGTGGTGAGCTCTAGATCTAAATTCGTCGTAGGGTTACACAGATTTGTACTGCACGGCAGCTCTTTTCTGTACTAGTGGTGTTTTCTTGTGTTGGTGGTGTTTCCTTCTTCTCCCATGGTCATCTCTCGGAGATTAAGAAACTGAAACAGAGATATAAGAGCATCTAAGAGCTTAGGGTTTGCACAGATTTCTTAATCTCCATATCTCTGTTTCAGTTTAGATCTGAGATATGCCATTAAAGCTTTGAGATCTACATATGGTGGTGGTGGTGGTGGTGGTGGTGGTGGTGGTAAAGAGATTTTGTGAGAGACAGAAAAAAAATTGAGAGACTGGAAGAGAGGTTGCAGGGTAGAACTGTGAGAGAGGAAGGAAAGAAGGGAAAATGGAAGACTTTGGGCTTATCGACTTTGATAAGAAAAACTTGGCTGTGGCTGTGCCACGATAGCTGATTTTTCTGGACGGTGAGAGATTAGGGGGTTTGAGTGTTATCGACGGCTAAAATGTGGAGATCTAAAGTTCTTGATGGACGGTGGAGAATTCTTCTAAATAGTCATAACGGATTGAGTTTAATCTGTACGGATGGTATTCACTCTGAAACTCTTGATGAGCGGTGGAGAATCGCTTGGATAGTCATACGGATTGTGTGCTTTCTCAAGCTCGTGTTTTCGGGTTTTTTCTAATCAATCTTCGATGCGATGAAGAATCCGACTTAGGGGATCAATTTAGTGATAATCTAGCAAACATTTATAGGTTTGGTGTGAACGATACCTATAGATTTGGTGTTCTACTCGAAGAATTCGACTTTTAACAAGACGTTCTTAAGCAAAATATGAATAAGAACATTCGGTATAGTGTTCCGATCGAAGAATCCAACTTGTCCTAAGTAGTTTTCAGCCAAAATATGATTAATACCTATACATTTGGTGCTTAGACGAAGAATTCGACTCATGAGAAGACGTTATGAAGCAATATATCACTAGGTTTGGTGTTTCAACGAAGAATTCAACTTATTATCACAAGTAGCTAGTTTTAAGTAAGATATGACCAATATCCGAGTGACTTTTAACCTCAAATTTAGCAGAATCCATCATGGAAACAAGTAAATATGAAGATCAGGTGTCGATTCGAGCTTCGAATGTGGTAGAACGACATACGACCTATCAAGATCGAAGCTCTGAGTGACTTATATCCTCAAATTTATCAGATTTCATCAGGGAAACTGATAAATGTGGAGTTCAGATGTCGAATCGAGCTTCAAATGTGGTAGAACGACATACGAAGTATCAAGATCGAAGCTCCGAGTGATTTCTAACCTCAAATTTATCAGAATCCATCATGGAAACAAGTAAATATGGAGCGCATGTGTCGATTCGAGCTTCGAATGTGGTAGAACGACATACGAACTATCAAGATCGATGCTCCGAGTGAGTTCTAACTTCAAATTTAGCATAATCCATCAAGGAAATTGATAAATATGGATCTCTACTGTCTATTACAGCTTCAAATGTGGTAGAACGCCATACGAACTATCAAGATCGAAGCTCCGAGTGACTTCTAACCTCAAATTTATCAGAATCCATCATGGAAACTAGTAAATATAGAGTTCAGGTGTCGATTCGAGCTTCAAACGTGGTAGAACGACATACGAACTATCAAGATCGAAGCTCCGAGTGACTTCTAACCTCAAATTTATCAGAATCCATCATGGAAAATGATAAATATGGAACTCAAGTGTTGATTCGAGCTTCAAATGTAGTAGAACGACATACAAACTATCAAGATCGGTGCTCTGAGTGACTTCCATCCTCAAATTTATCAGAATCCATCATGGAAAATGGTAAATAAGGAGCTCATGTGTCGATTTGAGCTTCAAATATGGTAGAACGACATACGAACTATCAATCTCGAAGCTCCGAGTGAGTTCTAACTCCAAATTTAGCAGAATCCATCATGGAAACTGGTAAACATGAAGCTCATGTGTCGATTCGAGCTTCGAACGTGGTCGAACGACATACAAACTACCAATCTTGAAGCTCCGAGTGAGTTCTAACTCCAAATTTAGCAGAATCCATCATGAAAACTAGTAAATATGGAGCTCAGGTGTCGATTCGAGCTTCGAACGTGGTAGAACGACATACGAACTATCAAGATCGAAGCTCCGAGTGACTTCTAACCTCAAATTTATCAGAATTCATCATGGAAACTGATAAATATGGAGCTCAAGTGTCGATTCGAGCTTCAAATGTAGTAGAACGACATAGAAACTATCAAGATCGGTGCTCTGAGTGACTTCTATCCTCAAATTTAGCATAATCCATCATGGAAAATGGTAAATAAGGAGCTCATGTGTCGATTCGAGCTTCACATGTGGTAGAACGACATACAAACTATCAAGATCGAAGCTCCGAGTGACTTCTAACCTCAAATTTAGCAGAATTCATCACGGAAACTGATAAATATGGAGTTCAGATGTCGATTTGAGCTTCGAATTTGGTAGAACGACATACGAACTATCAAGATCGATGCTCCGAGTGACTTCTAACCTCAAATTTATCAGAATCCATCATGGAAACTGATAAATATGGAGTTCAGATGTCGAATCGAGCTTCAAATGTGGTAGAACGACACAGGAACTATCAATCTCGAAGCTCTGAGTGTGTTCTTACTCCAAATTTAGCAGAATCCATCAGGGAAACTGGTAAATATGGAGCTCAGGTGTCGATTCGAGCTTCGAACGTGGTAGAA
>JAJJMA010147115.1:0-16363 GCA_023529015.1 Papaver nudicaule
GAGAAAGATGTGCTTCACGAATCAGATACTCTCCCCATTCCTCCGTGCCAAACTTTTTCATGATTTCCCGAGCATCAAATGTATCAACCCTCCTCGTCCGATACTTCCTGAACAATCAAATTGTGTTTCCAGATTTTGAGCATTACCAACATAAGGGACTAGACAACGGTAAAAGAAAAGAGTAAGATTGGTAATCACCTTTTCCTGTGCCGAGCATTCATTACAGTGGCATGCAACTGAAATTCAGAACAAAAAAAATTAGCTATACCATCAAATGAAAAACTTAAGATCATGGAGTCAAAAGCCTTGGTCTACAGAAACAAGATTGGACTAAGAAATAAGATTCACCTTTAATGTTTGTCGAGCATCCTTCTCAAGAACCAGACCAGCTTCAACATAAGCGTCAATAATGATTTCTTGACAAGTTAAAGAAATCCAAGAAAGGATGGATAACAAGAAAATGTTACTTTCCAAAATTTTAAATAAGAAATAGAGCAGATACAGTATTATTATAGGATGAGAAATAAGTTTTAACAAATAATTTGGATACGACATGCACGTAAAAGTCGACCCTCGCCACCAATTTCTTCTACTGGAATATATAGAATTCTTGCCTTTGCCAGATGACCTTTCATGCTCTCCTACACAAATGACGTCACTATTAATTTGTACAGACTCCTTGAACGGTGAAACAAACAGAATAAGGTATGCAAAACATACTGCACGAAGTAATGAATTAAAAATCAAAAAAAAAAAAAAAAAAAAAAAAAAAAAAGCCAGAGCTGAGAAAAATCTTACGAGCCCTTTCAGCCTTATGGAAAGAGGTCGGTTGTCCAACGCATCAATTACTTTGGAGGAAACTCTCTGCACAGAGACGATAAATCGTGTTGAACAGTCTATTTTAAGTAAATCCATTAGCTTCAGAAAAACTTTACCTGCAACACCTCAGCAGCCGTAGCAATTCGTTCCTTGTTCCACAACTTTAGCATGAGTACGGTCAAGTGAAATGTGTTTGGTTTAATGAATATGGATTTCTCTATGCCCAATTCTGCATATTTGTCATCATGAAAATAGAATTAACATTACCAAGATTCGACTCATAGTATAGGCAATTGATAAACAATGTCCTAAACTAATTATTGAATGTGCCAAAACTGAAAATACTATAACACTATCCAAGTAATGGATAACTTACCAGATAAGCTAGATTGCTTAGATTTTTTTGGTGGATAATGGACCAATGGTATTTTATTTACGTCCACTCTAACATGCTCAATATTGTCTTCAACTTTAAGTTCAACTGCAACCTCCTTTCCTACATTTAACCTTCTACCATCAGCTTCTTCGTCATCTGAAGTGTCTCTATCAGATTCACTAACCAAATTCTGATCTTTGCTAGAATCACCACTTTCGAGTATGAGGTTCTGAAAGTTAACAAGCTTGTTTACCAGCTCAGGGTGGATAGCCAACGGAAGAGATATGAAATGGGAGCAATCGAGAGTTGGACTTTTAACTGCCTGCAGTTAAAAGGAATAAGATTTTGCAATACAAATAATTAGTGAAAAAACGGAAGTAGAAATGCTAAAGAACAAGCACAGCGTTCAAATTTATGCACAATGCTATTAGTTTTATAGTTATGCTTGTTGGGCATAAGAAGCAGCGAAAGATAAATCCATATCTATTAAAACAGAGTACAATAACAAGATGTTGCATAAACAGAAGTTAAAGTAAACTAGGCGAGTCAATCATGTTTTGTGCAGTGAGGTCTTGGAACACAAAGTAGGGCCTCAATTCTATTCAACATTTTGAGAATCTAATGGAGTTAGTGAGTCATTAAGATAAACAGAGAAATTCACCTCCTCAAGTACTACTTGTATTTTCTCTGAAGCTTTAGTTATGGATTCCATAGAGTCGCCTTCAATTACTGCAAATTGAGTCAGACATTTGATCCATAATTGTGGAGCACAAGATCAAGTGATACTAGTACTACAGAGGATCTTGCAGATCCTAATGCGGTAGAAATATCTACACATTAAAATCTAACAAACTAATGGAATCATGTTAGGCCACAGAAACTTACCGATGGAATCCTCCTCCTTAGACGATGGAAAGACGATTTTTACACCAAATTCTCCCTCAATTTCTTTCTGGATAGATCCTCTGCGATTAAACTAGTCTTAGAATAGAACAACGTGTACAAACCCAATAACATGACTACTGTTATAAGACAAGAATATAAACCGCCAAATTTAGTTTGCACAAACAAAATTCAAGATAAAAGTAGTACTCTTTTCCTTTAACAAAACGCATCAGGGAAGCAGCTACCTACATAGAAGACCCACAAAATGGTCATACTCAGTCATAACATAATGTCATTCAGAACAAACAGGACAAGCTTATGATGAAAAGTGAGAACAATCAAACCCATTATACGGAAAGCTAGTCATTAAGAAATCGTATCAATTAAACAGATCAAAAGTTCACTTCAGGATGAAATTACCTCCATCGGCATTGAGCATTTCGCTCCTTCATTGACAAGATGAACACCTCCCTCCTCTACATTTGCAAAAACTGTCAGATCCCACTTCTCCAGTAGTCGATTCTTTGGAATACGGCAATTTAATAGACTTGGATATCACTCTGGCATTTGATTTTTCTTTGCAAATGACATTTGTTTGTGGATTATCAGTCGCAACACCAATATCCTTCCCGGCGCCTCCTATAAAAAGAATAATTCCAAAGGAAATGCACTTGAGGGCAGCATATACAAAAAACACCTAACATATAAAACCCTAGTCAAACCCTAATTTCATATTGAACACATCAAAATACGCCAATTCACTCACCTTAATTTCATATTGAACCATAATAACAACTGAAACTAACCTTCACTAGAAGTAATAGCTTGAGTAGAAACTGGTTTCCAAACAGTTTTCTGCTTCTTATTCCAATCCATACCAATTCTATCAAAACTTACACCATGATACCCATTGCTACCCTAAACCCACAATTATATCAAATTAAACATTTTGAAAAGAACCCATTATCCAAAAAAAAAAAAAAAACAAATTTTGTTATGAAATGAAGAGAAGTAAAGAAGAGTTACGACACACCTTATTGAAGATGATGGGGTTAGACTGAACATACGAATTTGCAAGTTTATAAACACGATCAACTCTGCAATAGAATCATAAGATAAGATGAGCTAACCCCATTAATCACAAAATGTCAAAATGAAATAAGTTTTTTTTTGAGAGAAAGAGGAGAAGGGAAGAACAACACCTGGAGAAAGACCTGCAAGCAGTGGAGAACATCTGTTCTTCGTTCTTTCTCTCTCTCTGTCTTCTTGCGAGGAATCAATTTTGTTTACCTGGAGTAATTTAATAGAAGAATTACAATTGCATAAAATGTTTGGTCAAGAGATAACACTCATAGTCAATGTAGTAATTTTTATGTTTAAGCCGTCAGAAACTACAGTTTTAAGGGCAATTCAATTTTGTCCGACTATGGCAAACCAAGAAAATGGCTCGGCAAACTAATATATTTGTAGGGTCTGCAGAGCGATTGTTATTAGATCGAACGATGTAAGTTAGGCTGTTTGGTTTAAGTTAAGTTGTGGTCGGTCTAAGTTCAGCCGATCGGTTAAAGTGAGGTCTCTCAACGGATCAATTCGAACGACTAGATCTCAATGGCTCTCTTTCATGCCTATAAATACAAACTATTTTTACCGTATCAATTACACATTTTCCAAATCTCAATCTCACATTAGATATTTTTATCACTTCTCTTATTTCTCCCGTTTATGTTTTGTTTATCTTGATAAGATGGATGTTCGAAATATACTTTGGAAGAAGATTTATCATTTTATAGAAGTTTTGTATCACAATTTTGATCAGGGTGGTTCTGCTCAAGTGAACAACAAATTCTGGCATGGGAGTACTTGAAAAGTTCATCAATGAAACTGGAAATCCAAATATTCGGGATTGAGTATGTTCGGGAAAAAGTTCGACCTGTTTTCTTTGGATGAACCTGCAACACCTAGGACACAATTCCTAGTTTTGTAGTCGTTAATTTTAGTTGTAGTAGTTCATTCTAATTGTAGTAGTTCACTTTAGTTGATGTAATGGTAATTAAATAAAAAAATCACTAAATAAAAACTAGATTTTATTATAATAGGTTTACTAGATTTATTACAACATTAGTTGTCAGTCATCCGCTTAAGTATCATCGGGGCTTTGTGTTGCATGATCATCCATACCACCACTGCTTCCAAGAAAAGTATGTATTGGGTTCTTTCTCCATATCATCAGCGACAGAACCAGGATTTTATGTTTGGGGGTGGTATTAGTGCAAAAAAAAAAAGGCGGCCGAAGGCTGTCCGAATTTTTTTGACGTTTTTTGCGATGATGATACATAAAATTGTTCTAGTGTTTGTATTCACACCTAAATCTTGAGATTTCTTTATGAGTAGCCTTGGGAAAATGTCGTCAATGTTATCACAAGTCAAATTTATAAATCCAATTCCTGTTTGGGAAGTCAGCAATAGCCAAATAGAAAGAAATTAGGAAGTAGAATTGACACAAAGTTTCAAATTGACTAAATTTTTGGATTGTTTCAACATTTGGGATGGCTGGATATTCAATTAATGGTCTATTTTTAAAGTTGGGGTGGCTAAAAAAAAATTAAGCTTTCAAAGAAGGGTTTTTTCTTTTCTCCCAGCTGCTCCTAGTGTACTTGTTCATGGTCGGAAAGTTCTCCTCCTCGGATTTTAGTTGTGGTGTGCCAATACAGAAGTTAGTATACCACTGATATTGAAAATATGGAGAAAAAATACATAGATTTATTAAATCAAATTTGTATATATTTCAAAACATAGTTTGGAAAATATTAAATACCTCTATGATGCCCCAAAACCATTGAAAGTTCCCCCGGCCGCCAATAGATGCTACATCGAGGTTATATACAATTCAACTAAAATAACAGATCTTCAATTATAGCTCAGAGCCGTGTCAAGGTCTATCAACGCTTTAATTTACCTAACCTTTTTGAGAATTTTGGGGATTTTGGAATTTTTTTTTGCCAAGTAACAACAACACAAACGCTCTTTCAATTTCAGCATACATAGCTGGATCGACCTCATGGGTGGTTCGTAAAAAAGAAATTTAAAGAACATAGATTCCACCACTTCTCAACATTTTATGTTATGCTTTAACAACAAAATTAGGGCAAGCAAAAAAATTGGAAAATACTGAATGTCAATTATTTTGATTAACCCAGTTTTCTTGGTCGAGTGGAACCGTTTCACCTTGATCACTTGGAATTCCATAAAAAGAACAACATAAGTCAAGTTGAGTAGGTAACAATCATTACATGATTTAATTCTATCGTTCAAGGTGTGAAATTTTTACGTTAATCATATTTTTTAAAATATATGCGTAATTTAAATTCAAATAAGATCAAACTTATCAATCTCAAAGTTTATGAAATGAAATGTGTGTGTCGTAGGCCACCACATTTCTACCATAATGTTCACACTTGTGTTGTAGCACATAGAACTCATGCTAGAGATATCTTTCAAGTCTTTCTTATACCGGACCTGGAAGCTCAACATATAGTACTCCATATAATTCTGACATACCACCTCGTAATCTTGAATTCTCAACATACTCAACATCGCCGGATATATGGTTGTCGATAAGTTCTTGACAAGAATACATTGTGGATTATTATACTCTTACGGATTCTGCTGCGAATTATGTTTTTTGTAATATCCATCGGATAGATAATGAATAACCTGAAATGTTAAAGTAGAAGAAGTTGTATAGGGGAGGTGATATTTGAAAATATGAAAATCAACTGAATTTATAGTGGAAGGAAATCAAAGCCATTGGAAATATAGCCGTTGGAATATAATTTTAATGTTTGATAGACATAAATTTTACCGAGTGTTTTATATTGTGATGGTCGGATATTACGCCTTTTTGTTCATTTTCCCATAATGGCAAACCCCATTTGCCGGCTAACCTGGGATGGTAAACTCAAAACATATAAACATCCATAGGAATTGCCCTAAGGCTAATAGCTTGTTTGGAAAGACATTCAAAAACGGTTTTTTTTTTTCAAGTCAAAAGGTCATAAGCTTGTTTGGGTACCCATCTTTCGAACAACTTATATAAGTAGAGAAGTAACTTTTTTTCGGAGCAAAAAAAATTAGCTTCCGACTTCTCTCGGAAGTAGCTTCCAACTTCTGTACTTGTATCATATCATTATCTTTTCTTTCCTTCATTCAGCACTTTTTTTTTTTGAATCAAAAGAAACGCCTGCTTGACTATATATAATAATAGGTGGTACAAATATAGCTTAGGTACATAAAAGTAGCCCAAAAAACCAAAACAAATGTGCAAATATAGACCCAATAAGCTAGACAACCCAAAGTAGTAACCGATGCCAAAAGAACAGTCTCATAAAGGAAGTAACAAAAAGATTTCCAAGAGCCAAGCCAAGTAACAACATACTTCCACCAAAACATTACTGCAGTCATCAGCAAGTGCAACACTGCCCTTGAAATAATGCCTGCTGACCATCCACCAGAATGACCTGAAGAAAGATTCGTATCACAGATCCAGAAGAGAAATATGTGGGGCCCTCCGTGTAACAGAGGAAAAACCACAACACCTGAAAAACCATCACCATCCAACAAAAACTTGAACCCCAACAAAAGTTTCTGCCACCTCCATTGTAGACTTGTGAAAAGAAAAGTTAGCAGAATAGGATGTACTAAGCAGGACTTAAGCACACACAACAACACACACAAAGATAAACTACATCCACGCAGTACTATATGTACATACACTAGCACACCACTATAACTAGAAACCATCCATTCAACATGAGTCCACCAAGCCACCTTCAAAGTTTGCTGCTCCAAATGAAGGTGGCTCCAAAACCATCTCCGAAAAATTTTCCAGCTAGAAACCAACCAGACCGCCTGCAAAGTCTGCTGGACCAGTTCTCCTATCTTTAGCCTATATGTAAAGTTATGACAAGTTACCGGCTTGGTGATGTGACTTGTTATCTGGTGTAGAGAAGCCCATTGAATTAGACACAAATTTAGATTTATCCATAATGTTTTCATTTCTAATTCAAAGACGTGGCTTATGATCTGCCAAAACTGAAATGTAGCCCCACATGTGAATTTTGTCGATATTGGGATCCATAACCTAATAGCAATAACTGACCATGTGGCGTTGGTGGGCCTATAGTTGTGAATCTTCCTCACAAGATCCAAGTCCGGAAAAAAAATAATATGCGATTCATCTTAGCCGTTACAAATCTAACGGAAAATCTTCGTACCAATACCTTGGTGGGACTGACTAGGCCAGTCATTGTTGTGTTGACGTGGTATTGATACCTATCTCCATTTGGAAGTTGTGGACAAAAAAGACAAGATAAAAACACCTGGCTCTTGTCTTTTGTTTCTAAGCTTTCCCCACCCATTGTTTGAAGAACACGAGTAAAGTAATTCTCAACACATTGCATCTTATTACTAGTGTCATAGAAAGTTTCCTCCCTTGTATTCCTTTTTAAAAAGCCATGACCCAAATGGTTTGTTGTTTTAACCGATATACTCCCAAAAAGACGAACAAAACAAAAAAGGGTCCTCAAACTATATGCCTTACATGATGACCTATACATGTGTTGTGTAAGGACTGAAGTAAGTCAGACATAACCTCTCCACGTGTTTGTCGAACCTGAAAAATAGTGGAAGAGATTTGGACCGATTCTTGTCGGTTTAACTCATTGACACTCAGACCGGAACCGCTGTTTCCCGTGATTTGTGATTCAGAAAAAAAATTCAAGCCTCGGATAATGACGGAAAACCTTCAAGAAAACATAAATTATTGAGTACATAACCCAGAGATTGACGAAAAAGTTATGAACATTTCCCCGATGAAGAACAAACCCAATTGAATAACAAGTGTTTGAAATAAACCAAACTTGTCCAACGTCTTCCTTAACTCAAGTTGCCTAATAGGGTGCCTATGCCCTAGAATTTTAAAGGAAGTGAACAAGGAAAAAATACCCATCAGTAAGAGAGCAGCCAATGTCTTTCTGCACGAATCTAATGACAACTGAAGGGTTGATGTTGATGTTGCCGTTAACAGTTTGGTTGTTTTGAACCCACATCTCCTCTAGACTTTATGAGGGAAGGAATAGGTGGACAACAAATTGACATTATGAAGGTAGAATCATCACCGACTGTCGTATAGATTTTGGTTGAAACTATATCATGACGAACGATGGGTATCATGGGTTCTCGAGGGTAGTGAAATGGGGAAGAAGGAGGTAGCGGTGTTGTGGGAGATCGGTTGAAGATGTTTAAGGTGGTGGCAAGGGGTGAAAATAAGTATGATGTTTCAAAGTTAAAATGGGAAGTGAGGATAGTGGATATGGTGGTAGGAGGATAGTTGGTGTCGGACAAGGAGGGAGGAAGAAATTTTCCCCTAACTGGATTACTCGATGAATCAGAAACAAATACGTTTCATACAGATAGAGTGGTGGTGGATCTAGAACGTTGGTGTGGTGTAGTTGGGTCAGGTTGTGAATCATCAGCCTCCTCTCCAGATTCCCCGATTTCTCCTTCCATGATTGATTGTTGATTATAGATTAGTTGATTACTGGAAATGAAGATGGATGTGTGTTACAACTGCATGGATTTAATGGTGAATCAATAATTTGTGGGTGAACTCAGTTGTAGAGGGTAAAACCCCTCGGGACACGTGTCTCGCATCTGAGAAGCCTAACCGCACCGAGAGGATCAACAACGAAACTTCGGACTAGATCAAAGAGGAAGAGAAGCCACACACACGGACAAAGTAAAGACTCGGAGGGAAGGGATTCGGACCACGACGAGGGGCCGAAGACCAAGAATCAACTTCGGAGCGTCACCGCCTTACTCGACAAGGACTGACACCACCACGATTGAGTCTTTTGTCTTTATTAGCTGTAAACCACCCAAGCTCGGCCTATATAAGATGAGCTTGGAGAACGTTGTAAGGGTTGGATTCTTTTTGGGTTGAACCTAAGCAGCAAGAGTGAGATTAGGTCTGTATCTCCTCTGGTTCCTTAGGGTTATATTCATGTAATCGCGACACTGAAATACATACAAATCTTTATACATATTAGCCTTTGTTGTTATATATTTAGTCTTTGATTACTGTTCGGATTACCTTCGGTAATGTTCTTGTGGTCCTCGCACCCATGAATCTCAACTAATGATACTGTATGTATGAGTAGATCTGATGGATATGGTATCACTTGTACCTATGCAGATTTTCTACTCGTACATCAGTATTCGCCTGATTCACAGAGCTCTCATTCAACACTTTGTTCTTCATTCAACACTTTCTTCTTTTGTAAAACTCAACAACAGTTGCGAGTATATTTAGAAGAAGAAATACAAAAGAGTAGAAATAGAAAAACAACAGATGTAATCGAAAATTTCTATTTTTGATCATGATTTCCATTAATAATTTTCTTTTCTTAGGGTTTTTTCTGTTCTTCTGTTTCAATTTTTAATCGAAACTCATGATTAGATGTTTAAGGTTGAAAATTTATGTTTCAATTTATAACAAGATCATAATTTCGTTCATTAATAAATGTAGTGGAAAGACCAAAACCAATCCCACCATTGGAAGAGTAATTACTAACTTGGGTTGGGCAGGAGACATCATATCTTGCTTAATTCCATTTTCACATTCTCGTTTTTACATTCAAGAAACTGCCTATGAATCCTTATTTTCAGCCACACTTTTATGTAAAATTGTTCGATATCTCCTTCCCACTAGATCAGCCTAACAACAATTCCACTGTAATACAGTTGTAAAGTTGTTGGGTGATGACACCGAAGACCTGAGTTCGAAACTCGTATGCATCGAGATGGGGGGATTTTCCTTTATTTCTTTGCCTAGCTACCTGGACTTGTAGGTAGCGGGCTTCGACCCAACTTCAATATACCCTTTAAAAAAAAAAAAAAAAGGTCTAGGATTTCATGAGGGGCGAATTTAGGATTTCATGAGAGGCAAATTTAGGATTTCAAACAAAAAAAGATATTTACAGGAGGTGCAAACAGGGGTAAAAAAATTGGCTTGCAAAAAAATGTCGGCTAATAGAGATTTGAGAAAACAAGGAGGTGCAATTGCACACACTCTTGTCTAAAGTTGAATTCGCCCATGCACACGGACTCCATCTGTTCGACATTTTCTTCCTACTAGAGTCAGCTTAACCAATAATTCTACATGTACACCCAAAAATCTAGAGAAAATTCTAGGGATTTGATCTGACGGTCAGTACTTTGTAATCTTTGTCCACTACCCATCCCAATGCTAAGCTCACAAAGTACTGACCATCAGATCAAATCCCTAGATTTTTCTCTAGATTTTTGGGTGTATGTGTAGAATTACTCCAGCTTAACAATAACAATCTTCCCTCACAAATGCGCGGGTCCCACCATCTTTGGACTAGCAGGGTCTAACTTTGTGAGAAAAAATGTTCCGCCTTTTTTTTTTTTTTTAAATGAAAGAAAAGATCATATATTATTATTAATCTGAATCAGAATCAAAATCAGAAACAACAGGATTACAAGTTTTAGATGGAAGCCTGACAACAAGTTGGGCCCCAATCCCTTTTTGAAGTACAACCCCAATCATATGAAAAAGGTAATCCCTTTTTTAAATCAAAAATCTGCCAAAAGATAAGCAGCTGTTCATATGCATATCACTTTGGAAAGCTATCTACTCCCTCCGTTTCAAAAAAATAGGTCTGTTTGACTTTTTCCTACTTTTTCCTAAATATTAGGGAACTTAATTAAACTAAAAATATTTGACTTTAACTAAATTTTTTTTTATGATTGGTTTATCGTTGACATGTATTATAGGTTAACAAAAAAAAAAAAAGTTTAAATCAAAGATTTTTAGTTTAATTAAGTTCCCTATTTTTTAGGAAAAAGTAGAAAAAAGTCAAACTGGCCTATTTTTTTGAAACAGAGGGGGAGTAATTACTCTTCGCCAAAAGATGGTTTTGATCCTACAATAATAAATTCTCGTAATCGCCTGATATTAAAAAACGATCAGTATGAGTGATTGATAATTTCTCGTACTAATCCAGCAGTAATTCTACGTTAACACCGAAATATCCCGTGTGATATACCGTGTAAACATCCAACGGTTTGGATGTTGTAATAGAATTGGTGTGTGGGCCCCACTAATTGAGATTTGCAGGGGGCCAAGTTTTAGTGTGTCACACGGGATATTTTGAGAGATTCTCTCCCAGTACACATAGAATTAGCGCTAATCCAGCACATCACACTCTTTCCAATGAACTGTTCCTTATAAACATATGCTAGTTGCCATCAAGTCAAACGAGGCATGAGGAAATGAATCAGCGACAGCACGTTGAATCACTGTTGCACTCGGAAATTAAGCTTGAGGAAATAATTCTTTATCGACGTGTTTATCTGTATATGTATTGACTTCAGACACTAAACATATCCCATTGATTCCTGAGGCTGAGAGCAAGAAGGAAAGTAGTAACAGAAAAGTTTCATCAAATTGATCAAAGCTATCTGTATTACTAACATAATATGGCTAAGTTGTTTCGTGCTTCTTCCGTATGGATTGCTGCCTTTCTTTTGCTGTTCATTGCCGTATCGGTTTCTTCTCGTACGTATTTATGCTTTTTGTTCCATTTATATGCATTTGATGATTTTTAAGTTGCGTTATAAGCTGTTAGGCTAGGTAAGCTTTCAATATCTGATCACTATGACCATGGTCATCGGTTTTAATAGCTTCAAGTCTCACAGAAAGTCTCTTGTGAGATATTAAGCGAGGGAAGAGACCGGATCTGAAAGATCTGCTAGCTAATATTTATTGACAAAAATCAGATACTGATTATCTTCCCCCCTTAGTCAGTTGTAACCCATGGTGTTTGCATTTTCCGCCATGGATAGGGAGTTTATCCATGCCATGGGCCATGGCCATAGGGAGTCTTACTGTCTTAGTTCCTAGTCACTACCTTTTTTTTTTTCTGATCAACTGATATTTTTTTTATTATACCTTGACTGGTGAATATTGCAGAAACTACCTATACAGAAGGTGATGTTTGCACAATTAATGGTGGAGGTTGTGGAGTGGTCAAAAAAGCATCAGCCTTCAATTGCTCATACTGTTCGAGGTTTTGCCTCGCGAGTTGTGGGCAGAGTAAATACACGGAAATGTACTCCACCTGCGACTTTATTGTAGGAGGTACATTCAATTGCTATTGCTGTTGCAGTGACAAAATGAAATCTTCCCTCACTTGAGAAGTGGTCTGGCTGAGGAGTATATGAACAATGTGGTTTAAATTAAGAGAGCTGGCTGCCATTTACCACAACTCGAAGGCGGAGGCAACTCGTGGACCAGTTCCTTGCTTGCTGTCATGCTTTCCTATTGCTTATTTGTTTGTGCAATTGTCTAGCTAGCTTTCCTTCTTAATAAGTTTTTTTTTTTGATACAAACTTTCCTTCTTACTCCCTCCGTTTCTTTTATATAGGCGGAGAGACCAATTCTCTTAGATTAAGAAAATATTTTTGAAATCATAATTTTTCATGTTTTTTCTTGTTTTACCCTTTGTCTTATTCCAAACACAATTACCTATGTAGTGTTATTAAGAGTATAAGTTGTAAAAGGTTGTCTTGATAGTTGTACTCCGCCTATAATTTGAAACATAGAAAAGTCCTAACTCCGCCTATATAAAAGAAACGGAGGGAGTAATAAGTTGCTTCTTTAATTTGTCGACTTACTTGTTACTTGGTTGACAATAATAGATTGTTGGGAAAACACTAGAGTGACAATTTTGAGCTTTACATGTGTTTCACAGGCCAAGAAAGAGGCTGAACACGGATGAGATCAAGTGATCTTATCTTGCAACAATTCTACACTCACAAAGGTTTTCACAAAACTTTTCACAAAGCTTTGATCCAACGGTTTGAATGTGATATTAGATATGGTGCGTAGCCCCCCACCAATTGAGATTTGCAGGGGGGCCGTTGGATCAAAGGTTTGTGAAAAGCTTTGTGAAAACCTTTGTGAGAGTAGAATTGTTGAAGTTTATCTTGAACCAATCTGTCCACGTCTGATTTCAGATTTGCCATCCGCATCCAATCTGTCTTCTAACAAATTTGAAATCATCGGATGGACGCATGCATGGGTGCATAGATAATAGGTTGCAGTTGGTTTCTTATTCTTCATTCTAAATCTTCCACAACTTCTCCTTCTAGCTGGAACCTTGACCTCGTTAATTTCTAAAATTTGAATTCTCTTCTGTTTTTTAAATTTCTCTATTTTTTTTGTATCCCTCGCAGTATCTTTTTTCGGCGGCCTCTCGGACCAATCAACAAATATTGATGTTTCTCCCATTTTCAAAATAGAGTGAAAAAGAGCGGAAAGGAGTAGAAAAAGAGCATAAGAGAGTAGAACAATTTTGGTGTGATTTTTGATTTTACCGCTTTTTATAGCGGTAAAATTCAAAAATATTACCGTTCGTAGATGGAATTTCCATCGACGATAGTTTTTCCATCGATGTCGATGGAATTTCCATCGTCAGATGGAAAAACTGTCGACACCATTGTCCCATTTTGGGTTTGCTAATCCACCTAGGAATGCAAAGGGGCACATTTTCTAGGTCCATAGGAACCGGCCCAATATTCTTAAGAAACTTAAAAGTGAAGCCGTTTATAATGTTGTTGCCAGATGATTACTGTTCTTGAACTGAGCTCTTTGTAAATCTGGATGCAGTTAAATAAACGAATAGTTCGGTAACTATTCATGTACGGCTCAAATATCAATTCAAAAATGGAACGGAGACATTAAGGTACCGTACGTACAATGGCACATGGGGTTTACAAAATTTATCAGCTGGCTTGCTATCAATGTACTCTTTCAGAGTGTCTAATCTGTTAAAAGTGGTTCATTTCGTTTTCTGATATAAAACCGAAACTTTATGTGTACCACACAAAGAAAGTACACAGTTAGATTAATGAATACACAACCCCCATCTGCATAAAATTTAGGGCTATTTGGTCTGCACCCCCCAAAACTAAAAGAGCCTAAACTGCGCCCCCCAAGATGTAAAACTTTCATCCTAGCCCCCCGATTAGTTAAGTCAGACGTTAAATCAGTAGTAGGGCCCGCTTTTGGTACTTGTAAAGACTGAAAAACCCTATGTACTATTAGGAGATCAAAGGTTTGGGTTAAACTTGTTCTTAAGCTTTATTCTTCTCCTGGCTAACTCCTTCCGCCGCTTTTGCACAACAGATTCTTCAATTTCTTCTAACCAGCTAAAATTCCTTTCAATCCTAGTTTAAACCAAATCAACATTCTCATCATTGCTTGGCTTGCTCGATCTAAATTATCATATACATGTATTTGCATATCAAATTCAATCTTTCTCATCAATTTCTTCTCTCCCTCTGTTTTTGTTCATTTTTACTACGATATTGGTATTGAGATTCCTTGATTTCAGTAAAATCCCATTACTTGGATTAAGAATTGGAAGCGTTTTTGTGGGCTAATTTTAGTGTTCTTGTGTATATCCATCAGTAGTACTAGTAATTATTAATGGTGGTGCTGTTATAGTAGCAGAAATCATATGGTCTAGGTAGTGTTAGTTGTGATTATTGGACGACCGTTAGGGAGTCCTTATATGTGATGGGATTTCGTTTAAATGTCCGTCACAGAAAATGTCCCAAGAAAAAAAAAATTGGATTACAAATTCTTAAATTTGAGAATGAAATCAACATAATCAAACAAATTGATCAAATACATCATTTACACAGGAAATAATAAACACATTTACAGTTTATAATTCTTTGAAATAATGACTAGATAGATCATCCGATTCAGACCTCTGTTTTGAAAAACAGAGCTCTTCATTGAAGAAGACGAAGTCACGGGTCGGATATCGTACCTGCTCCATTAGCCCAGAACTTTTTATTTGTAGAATCTACTAGGAGGTCCTATATATTAACCTTAGATTAACCGGAGGGACAATCGGAACTTATGTTTAGTCGCTGGTCCAAAAATTTTAAAAGAGAAGGAAAAACACGGCAGCACACGTGCGAAAGTTAGCATTCGTATTTTTTAAATGTCAGAAATGCCCTCATGTATATTATCAAATCATTTCATTTGTTTTTTGTGTTTCTTCTCTCAGAACGGATGGTGATGGCGATTTGACGGAGGAAAACCAGAGGCGGAGATACGACCAATCTTCATTTCAAAAGAAGATTTATGGTATGTTAATTTCCTGAATCTTTACTGTTGATGTTAGTTTAGGGGATATTCGTCTTGTAATGTTTTATTTTAGGGTTTCCTTACTGATTTGGATAGATCTAGTTTTGGGTGTTTTGATTTGTTTGATCTTCTAATGGATTTAATTTATTGAGATTTCATTTTTGATTATTGAAACGATAAGGAATAGTAGATGCGTTGATTTTAAGAATGAAGATTGATTGTTTTGGGTATTAGGGTTTTGTTTGATAATCTGTTAATGGTCAAATTCATTACGAAAATGACTTTTTTTCTTTTTTTGTGTTTGAAATACGAAGAGATTTTCAAAGGATTTTTAAAGGTACTGTTGTATGGGTAAGTAATCATTGATTTTTGATTTTGTTTTACAAACTGCTAGATTATTTAGAGTGCTACAGTTGTGTTGATTTTGCTGAAATATTTGTCTATTATAAGACTTCCCAACTGGATTCTATATTAAATTGGTCTAGATCTTTAAGTATATAGAACAAATCAATAATACCTTGTTCTAAAGAGAACCAATTTAGATTGATTGTGCTACGTGCTATGGCATTGAATTGGTTACAACTTTTGAGAGTACATTTAGAACTACTTTTGTTTTTTTTAGCCGGCACATTAATTTTTTTTTTTTTTAATACCTGTGTGTACTGGTTTTTTATGGGAGTTGATTGTGTTGCAGTTTAAGGGGAGAGTATTGTAGATATGTACTAATAGAATTGAAAAGGACAACTATGGTCACCAAGGTCTTGGATGGGAAGGAGGTATGATTTTTTTTTGCCTACTAGAGCATTCATTTCATTGAACTAGTATATATGTCGTGATGTCTGGGCAGTACACATGAATATGTACTGTGATTCATGGGCAGTACATATGAATACGTACTGTGAATATGTATTGTGTATTGTAATATCTAGGCAGTACATATGAGCACGTACTGTGATATCTGGGCAGTACATATGAATACGTACTATGAATGTGTATTGTGATATCTAGGCAATACATATGAAGATGTACTGTGATAT
>JAJJMA010147134.1:0-11169 GCA_023529015.1 Papaver nudicaule
TTTATGGTAAACTGATAGAGGACAGTTACACCATAAGTCAACAGTTTTGGATTAAAACCCAGTATTGCTGACAAAAGCCTTTGGCATCGGTCAAAGCAACTCCTAGGCCTGTAAAGGACGTCAGCTAGGGGAATCAAGTGCGTGACGATCTGTGGGGGATCCAGAGACGTAAGGAAGGCGACAGTAGCCAATTCGCTTGGAGGGCTTGAGTTGGTCTCTGCTACATCCCAGACCGAAGTCTTATAGTAGGCTAGAGTTTGTAGTCAGTTTGTACTGGGCGGTGTTCAAAACTGGACGAGGTCCCGAGGTTTTTCTGCAAGGCAGTTTCCTCGTTAAAAAACGTTTGGTGTCTTGTGTGCTTTTCCCTTTCCGCATTATAACTCTGATTTATAATTAAAGCACCAAGTAGTACGTTATTACCTAACCGTTGAGATTACTCCGGTTAGAGGTTTGGATATTGATTTTTGAGATCGTCCAAACTCTTTACCATAAGACTCACGAGCCAAAACGAAAAGTTGGTAGTATTTCGGTACCCCTTCTTTTTCAAATAATTCCAGACGAAATTCTTCTCCAATTTCTTCTGGAACCCAAAATTTTCCAGACTGTCTGTTTTCGTCTAGAAAATCTCAAAAACTCTAGACGAAAGTGCCTATAACATATCCGTTAACTACATATCTTGTTCAATAATATACCATGAAGTGCATTTATATAACATTATGGTTATCCAACATCATGAAATAAGTTATGGAAATAGTACAAGTTCATTAGATTTTAGTTATCCAACAAAATACATCATCATTTTCAAATTGCGAGTAGAAATCCCTACAAAAGAAGACCCAAAAGATTATCCAAAACATATTTTAGTTAACACTTCAAATAACATATCCAACGACAAGTTCAGTCGTCGACAAGTTCAATCATCGTCGGTTGTTGTACTTTTTTTGACGAAAACAAGGCATCCCAAGCGCTCATCGCCGTCGCAAAGGGTCCACACCATTCCTTAGCTCTCTCTTTGTTCTGTGTGTAAGGGGACAACGGGGGTAATGGGCAATCATCTTCCAACTTGAGACCTATGAAATGATTACCTCCAATAAGAGCAATCACAAGACGACGTTTCGGCTTCCCGGGTGCTCCATGTTCTTCACTATATTTCACAAAGTGGGGAGTAAACGTCCAACAATCACCCTTGGAGAAGTAGTGAACCACGCATACAAAGGCATCGGCGATTAAGTGCCCGCAAGTAGGAAATGCCATCCAATTTTCAGAATCCATAAGATTACCTTCCCCAAGAAGTCTCCTATTCATTGCCTCTAACCTCTCTTCGTTAGACCCAACACCCGGTAACATTCGAAGGTAAAAAGGCCGGACTCTATTAAATTTCGCATGCAACATCAACCTAACATAATCCGGTGGCCTCATATCCATTCCATCCATGGAAAAGGGTCCTAGTTGTTCACATGTAACATGGAAACCACAATTTCCATCGCCCTCTACATCTTCCATCGAGATTATGTACTTATGAATTTCAATGGGTAGCAATTTCATCCAATCATCATATATCATGTGGTAAGGCCTATGAATGTTACCAAATTCATCTAGAGGGGTTATGTACTTTCCAATCGGCTCCCGACGCACCTCCTTCCCATGCTTAAAGATTCTATTATCAAGCTCTTCAACAATCACAACCGGGGTGCTTTTCTTCTTCACAACTTTGATTGGAAGCCAAACCTTTGGCTTCTCGGAAGACGTTGCCACACCCTTGCCTTTGGTTTCAACACCGCGTCTAGAGACATCATTCTCTTGCGTTAGAGAAGCAACCGTTGGAATCTTCTTACCTTTGCCAATTACCAAAGTCTCTTGCCTCTTACGTTTCTTATTAAAAAAAAACGATAGGGTCATCCCCTCCTCCAAGTCATCCAAACTCCTCACCTCCTCCAAGCTATTGGTCTCACCTCGTTTCTTGGTTCCATTTTTTTTCTTTGTACCACTTGTCTTGACCTTTTTGGTGTCCTCCTCTTGCTCGTCTTCTCCATCATAATTTGCATTCATCCACTCAACACCCAAAGGATCTCTCTTCTTTGATTCTTCCTTCTTTTTCTTTCTAATTTTTCGCTCCTTGCTACGTGTTATTTTGGTTCTCCTTCTACCCTTCGGAACCCCAACATCCGGTTCCCTAAGACCCGAAGAAGTGTGTGGGGAGATGAATTTATCCAATTGATCCAACCAAATTTGTTGTTGGACCGGCTTTTGTCCTTTGAAAATCGCCTTAAGTTCCTCGTATTGGTGGGTGTCATCAAAAGACCAATCGGAATCTTGATCGGCTAATGGTTCAATGAATGATAATTGCTTCCAAAAAGGATCAATGTCTTGTAACAGAATCACATTTTCCGTGTATGTTGAGAATTTATGGCGGCAAGGGAGCCCCAGGGATGACATATTGGGACAAATGCACTCCTCCCGGTCGTAGTTTCCCGACTTATACGCCTTCAATTCGGGCATAATCTTATTATCAATTGCCCAACGCGAAACCTTGAAGTGAATTCCCCGGAGAAATGGCTCATCTATATAATCCGTGTTTCTTGAACTTCGGCTTATTTCAAATTTCCGTTTGACATTATCAAGCTCTTCTTTGAAAAAAGCGTGCATTGCGTTAAAAACCCCTACAAAATCACATTCACCGGATACAAGTATCTTCTTAAACCGCCCATGTGAACCCTCCGCCGAACTTGTTGCTTGGTTGTCATAATGTTTGTATTTGTTTGTGAACGCATATACAAACTTTTCCGTGTTAGTATCGAACCATTCCTTGTTCAAGTAACTTGTCACAACGGGGTATTTTCTCCATCTTGACAATAACTTTTTCTTTGCTTTTTCAAAATCTTTCACCGTGAGTGCCCAAACCACGTTCTCCCAATCTTCGCCAAAATCACCCCACAATTCCTTACGAAGTTCATTTAGTACTTCCAATTTCTTTTTCTCATCCGCTTGTTGTTCTATTGGGAGTTTGTTAATTCTATCGAGTTCCCACTTCTTCGGTGTCCAAATCTCGGTTTTGCAATTGAGTTGAACATTATTCCAAATGTGATATGTGCAAAGAAGGTGGTGAGCATTAGGAAATACCACTCCAATTGCATTGATTAGTGCTTGCTCTTTGTCGGTGACGATGACCTTGGGATATCGATCTTCGGCGTAGAAAAGCTTCACCTCATTTAGTGCCCACAAATAACTTTCTTCCTTTTCGTTTTCCAAGAAAGCAAAGGCGACGCTAAATGGAGACTTTGTTGATGTTTGACCCACAAAGTTCAACAAGGGGAGTTCGTACTTGTTGGTTTTGTAAGTGCAATCCATAAACAAGATTTGGTGAGAGCATCTTGCCAATTGCATTGCTTCCGGATGAGCCATTAAAATATGTCTCAACTTACCATCTTCATACTTGTCCGCGAGCATAGTGTACCCATTCTCCTTGCCCAATAACATAAGATGTTGCATGATATCCCTATCGCCAATTGCATCCCTTTTCAATTTTGATCTTGCGTTGTAAATGTTCGCCAATCCCGACACGTTTTGGGGGTTAACATGCTTGATGTTACGAAGGATTTGAGATGGAGTCATATGATTATGTGTCATCCCAGCCACCATTACGATTTCACTTGGTTTCAATCTTGCGGCTTCTTGATGGCTAAGCAAACTATCCGGAGGATCGTGGTTGTGACTACCGCATACCACTTTCTTCAAAATGTACTTCTTTTCATGGTTAAGGTAAAATTGCACCTTAAAAGGGAAGTTTGTCTTTCTTGTTCGACTTTTATTAGACCTGTCCGTCTTTCCATGATACACCGAGCCCTTCTTGGCATGACTTTTGAACACCCCGCTTCGCGCACAAACCATTTCAAAGCTATTGGCTTCAACTCTATTGTTTTGAACTGCAACGCAAAGTATCTTTCCCGCATGTTCTTTAAACCAAAGCTTTGCCGCAGCTTTATCTTCCCATGTCTACATAGAGGCAAATTAAACGTTAGAGAAAAATGATTATGATCCCACAATAATACACTTATTTTGGCAACTCATTAAAACTCACCGTGGTATTCACATATGGCGAGTAGTGGTATGAAGTATCTTCGCGCCAATACAAGTCATCGGCTTCAGGAAAACAATCCAATCCTTCAGCCACATGCACAATCTATTGTCAAAAAAACACACAATTAATCAAAAGATTCAAATTTTCGTCCACATATAACCAACCGAAACTGCTAATGGCACCACTTTCGGCTGGGTTATAGTTTAAAAGCCAGACGAAATTTGCCTTGCAAAAACTTTTGCTACAGGTACTTTTCGGCTGGACTCTCATGTTCTTACAAACTTTTCGTCTGGAATAGTTGAAAAAATTCGGCTGAATTTTGTACTAATATCTAGACGAAAATTACTGTACGGCAAGATTTCCCCAAATTTGAAATATTTCGGTTGGATTAAGAACAAACCAAACCGAAAAAGTGGTTTCGGCTAGATTCTGGGTAAAATTCCAGACGAAAAGTACTTCTGGAACACACAAAAATCACATTTTTTACGTGATTTTAAAGATTTGAGAATATATAGAGGCATACCTGAGTGTTTTCTTGTGTTGATCCGTGATTTATGGGGTGAAAGTGTTCATAATCTTCAGGATTGAGCTCCAGATTATGAAGAATGTCATCGTGTGTGCCTATACACACTTTATCATCAAAGAAATTGTACATACCCTCATCACCTCTAATTGTTCTTCGAATCGGAATTAGTTGTTGAGTAGAGGAATCTCCTACCTCTATTTCGGAGTTTGATTCACTCATTTTGGTTGAGTGAATCAAAAGTTAGGTTTTTTTCTCTCTTATTCTTCTTCTTCTACTCCTCACTCAAAAAACACAAAAAACCCAACTCTAAAAATCTGATTTTTTTTCCTTTATCTAACTATATAATTAAACTAATTAAGTTTAACAATTAATCTTAGTTTAGTATAATTAATTTTGATTAGTAATAATTAAGTAGGGGTAGTTTGGAATTAAAAAAATATGTTCGATAAGGGGTTTTGAGAAAAAGCTATTGGACAACCCTATTTTGTCTCATTATCCGGCTTATCTAACGATTCAACCGGCCCCTAAAACAGCCAGTAAGTTAAAACTGATAATAGTACGAATGAAACTATGGAGGTTAATGAGGGTGTTGATCAGGTCTTGGACTCGTGTTTTTTTTTTTTTAGGCAAACAAAATAATCATCATATTAGAAATCTTAGTGAACCCCTCCAAGAATGGTTGAAAGCCATACCGGTGGAGTATTCCAGAACATAGAGTTGTTGTTTCTCTTAGCCCAAATGGCTAAAGCATGAGCGCCGTCATTACAAGACTTTGGAAGAAATGTAAAATTACAATGAGGAATTAAGCTAGCAAAGTATTTGATGTCTTTTAGTCTTGCATCTGTCATCGAAGTTCCTTCAAAATTTCTGTTTTGAAGGCAACTCATAAGATCTTGATCATCACCTTGTATCTCCAAATGTGTAAGCTTCATTTCTACTGCCTTCCTTAGATAATACCTGATGGCAATAACTTTTCTTTCTTCAACTGAAAACATTGATGTAAAAATCGACGCTGCATAAATACACTTCCCCGAAGCATTCCTAATTAAGAACCCAGTACCACCATTCAGAGAGTTTAAATCCCACCAAGCATCAGTAGTAATAGAAATCCATCCAAGGGGTGGAGGTGACTAACTAGTAGGTGTAACAGTTGGAAGTAGAGGTTGGGATGTTTCTGGGATAATAGTAACAGGGCAAGAGGTGTAAGACATGGTTAAAGCTCTTTTGATAATAGTTTCCGGTAATTCCTGTTTCTGGGCAAATAGGACAAGGTTTCGACTAGACCAAATAGACCACATAATCGTAGCAATCAATGGTACCTTATCGGTAGAAGTATTTTGTGAGTATGGACCAATTGCAAACCAAAAACACATCCAATCATAGAAACTAAAGTTATCATAAAACTCAGTTCTTATATGCAAGCTAGAACAAACCAAACTCGACTTACAACATGACAAGTCACCAAAGCATGCATTATTGACTCTTCAGTAATACCACACAAAGGACACAAAGGAGACTCAATGGAAATTCTTTGTGCAAGGATACCTCTGACAGAGATAGCGCTACGAGCACATTTCCATACAAAGGTTTGGACTCTAGCAGGGACATTCATTGACCAAATACAATTCCAAAAGGTTTTATCTCCACGAGATCTAGGACCTCTGAGACACATATAAGCCGACTTGGATGAGAATTTCCCATCTTTAGTCAAATCCCAAGCCCTCCTATCAGGAGTTGTCACGTGGCTCAAGGGGATCAAAGCAATCTTCTGACAAGAAGACAGATTAAAGTGTTGTTGCATCAATAAGATTAGCAACAGTCAAATTGGAATAAGGGATAGTATTAGGCCTTGGGACAACCTTACCCTGTGAGGGTATCCAATTGTCACACCAGAGATCAATAGATCTACCATCTCCTACTATCCATGAAACAAACGGCTTGATTTTTTCTTTAATGGCAAACATGCATTTCCAGCCCCAAGAAGCATTTTTAGGACACTTTGCATTTAGAAAGCCACATTTAGGGAAGTATTTGGCTTTAAGCACACTACCTAAAAGAGTATCAGCATTCTCAGCAAGTCTCCAAGCATTTCTAGCTAGCATTGCAAGATTATTTATTTCTGATTTCCTAAAGCCAATTCCACCTTCAGATTTAGGCTTACACATATTATCCCATGCTATTAAACGCATCTTCCTATCATTAGGATCCAAAGATTCACCCCACCAGAACTTGCTAAGATGTGAGTCCATCTTATGACACAAGCCCTTAGGGATTAGGAAAGAAGACATCTGATAGAGAGGGATAGATTGGCCAACATTTTTAACTAAGGTCGACCTGCCAGCTTGAGCCAGAGAACTATTAAACCAGCTAGAGATCTTGGCATGAATAGCTTTTAATATTCCCATATGGGTTTTGGTTTTATATCTTAGGAAAGTAATAGGGGCTCCTAGATACTTGTCCCCCAAACTCTGGTTTTGAATACCCACAATATTACTCAGACGAGTTCTATCTCTACTGTCAATTTTACTACTAAAAAGGATACCTGATTTTTCAAAATTAATTTCTTGCCCTGTGGCAAGACTATATTTGTGAAGATAATCCTTAATCTTAATAAATTCTATATCAGTAGCATGAGAAAAAATAAAACTATCATCAGTGAATAACAAATGAGTAATAGGGGGCAGATTTGCATACCTTCACACCATGGATAATATCAGATGCCTCGAGAAACGACAAATGTGCAGAGAAAGCTTCAACGCACAAGATATACAAGTAGGGAGATATAGGATCTCCCTGTCTAAGCCCTCTCTCATGCTTGAAATGACCGATAGGGGAACCATTAAGCATGACTGAATAAGACACAGTAGACAAACAGTTCATAATAAGATTGCACCACTTAGAATCAAAGCCTAGTTTAGCCATAACTTTAGCAAGAAACGACCATTCAAGTTTATCGTACGCCTTCGACATGTCAAGTTTAATAGCCGCCAAATTAACCTTTCCTCTATTCTTTTTAACAGTATGAACTAATTCATGTGCAAGAAGAACATTATCAGAAATTGGTCTCTTAGGGACAAAGACACTCTGGTTTAGGGATATCAGTTTATCCATCAACGGTTTGATTCTATTGGCCAAGGTTTTAGACACAACTTTATACACAAAGTTACATAGACCGATAGGTCTAAACTGATGAACCAGGTCAGCCATTGGCACTTTGGGAATAAGAGCTATATTAGTGTGGTTCAGCTGGGTTAAGATGTGACCATTATCAAAAAATTCTTTAACCATACTAATGACATTAGGCCCTACAATACTCCAATATGTCTGGAAAAATAGACCAGTGAAGCCATCAGGCCCCGGTGCCTTCCTTCCACCCATCTGAAAAGCAGCAAATTTAATCTCCTCGTCAGAAATAGGGGCATTTAAAATCACATTATCTTCTGTGGTGATTTTGCAAGGGACAGCTCCTAATATTTCTTCCTGGAAGTGTTGGGTGCTAGAAGTGTCGATGGTTTTAAAGTGGTCAATGAAAGCATTTCCTATTCCAACTCTATCAGTTATGAATTCATTATCATTCTCTTTTATCCACTGAATATTGTTTCTCTTTCTTTTAAACAAGGTAACCCTATGGAAGTAAGTTGTGTTCTTGTCCCCGTTATGCAACCATTTATCTTTCCAGTAAATCTCCTCTAGATCATTTAGATGAGAGAGTCTATCCTTCAAAATCTGAACAGAATTGAGGTCCCCAGGGTTGTGAATCTAAGTATACAAGATATCAGCTTGTGTTTTCTTCACATTTTGAATAATATTACCAAACGACTCTAGATTCCACTTTTTAAGTTCAATTTTGGTGTTATTCATTTTCATTTTAAGATTGTATGCTTCAGACCCAACATGGTCCTCTGCCCAAGCATTTTCTACAACATCCTTGCAAGACGGATGAGCAATCCACATGGTTTGAAACATATATGGTTTCCTAGCATGTTCTTGAAAATGGTTCAGATTAACATGAATGGGACAATGATCAGAGTTAATCCGAGGCAAATGAGTAATAGCAATGCAAGGAAACACAATTGCAGCAGTGACATTAAAAAACAACCTATCAAGCCTTTCTAAAATAAGGTTATCATCTTGCATATTAGACCACGTATGATCTGGACCAGAAAATCCAGGATCAATAAGAGCAAACCTAGTCGAAAAATCAATCAAATTTTGAAAATCAGATGGTTCTAAAGGCACACCACCTAGTTTGTCATCACTACTCAAAAGGCTATTGAAATCACCTAAGAGTATCCAAGGTTCATTAGAGGGAGGCGGGATGAGTTCCATGTTTTTGGCCCAAAAGTTGTTTCTCAAAGATTTTTTTGGTTCACCATATATGAATGTTATGTGAGAAAGGAGTTGGGGATGGGCATCTGTGGTAGTACAATAGGCACCTCTATCACTAATACTGATCATGGTAAGATTCAAATTATCTTTCCAGGCAACACAAAGACCCCCACTAAGACCTACAGAACTGATTGCTTGCACCTTCGTGTAGCCTAGAATACGCATTTTCCTTCTCATAACAAGAGCTGAACATTTTGTTTCACACAGAAATAAGATATCCGGGTTAAAGGCTCTACACATTTGTGTTAATTCATGAATAGCTTCCTTTTTCACTAGACCCCTGCAATTCCAACTTATGACTTGGAGGTTTCCCGCAACAATAGGATTGCTCATGTTATTCCCTAGACCAGCTTGAGGAGAGATAGAACTAGCATAATTGACTTGACGATTTACCAATGTGTTAACAAACTCCCAGAAATAAGAGATTTGAGGATACGCGAAAATGATAAAGTTGATGTTGCCCACAGTAACCAACACGGGGTCAAACTGCTTACCTAGATATGAAGTGCTGAAGAGAAATACCTGATCCGTACAAGTGAAGATTCTCCTTTGCAGTGAGCATTTTCCTTTGTTTTTTTCGAGATACAAGTGTTCCTCCGTTCTCAGCAACTTTGCCTCTGCCATCATCTTTGTTTTCATCAGGATATTCATTTCTCGTCATGTATTGATTGGGTGTTGAATTGTTTGCAGTTATGTCTTGAACTGGCAATTGCCAAATAAATTGAGTAGGTGTGTTGCTTATGTCCTCAAACTCACAGTTATAGCATCTCTTTTTATGCCGAACTGTGCTTGTCTCCATTTGAGATTTTCTCTTGCTTGATGTGTAGAGTCTGTAAACAATACATCTTCTCTTTGTTTGCTGAAATTTGTTTGTCTCTATCAGATGTTTTCTCTTTTTTGGTGTTTCACTTTGTGTTGTTTTTCGATTACACTTCAGATACGAACTCTCCTCTTTGTTTTGTTCACTTGCAATTTTACCGATATCCTGGATTTTCTCCATCTTTTCCTGAACATATACCTGGGTTTCTTCACCTACTATGTCAAATAAGCTGATTTTCTGTTCTCTGTTGCACATCTTTCCACCAGTTGTATCACCATTAAACAAATTTATATTATCAAACTCCGTCTCTATAGGCTTGAAATCGACAGTGGTAGCATGGTTTTGCTTCTTCCGAACCAGAAATTTAATCTTCTTTCTCTTTCTTTTAAAAACATAAGGAATTATTTGGGTGATGGTTTAGAAAATGGTATTGAGATTGATATTGGGTATAACAGAACTTCTCTGATGATTACAGATCAAAGAAACTGTTACAATGTAATTTGACATTTAACAGGGAAGAACGGGTGGTTTTTTTTTTTTTTTTTTTTTTTTTTTTTTTTTTTGTGGCTGGAAGAAGAGGGATAAGATGAACTGAAAAGGATTAAGATGGTGTTTATCAAAAACCTGATGCTAAATGAATATCCCAGCAGAAACGAAGTCGATGGGCTGAACAAAATTCCAAAAACCAGATCACAAGTACCTGCAAACAGATCGGATTACAGAGAAATTAGAAAATACCCAACGAAATTAATCAATAATATTCAATCACTTCGCCAGATCCAAAGAACGTTCAAAGAAAAAATAGCTTAAGGACTGAAGAAAAGACTGGTTTCAATCCTTTTCCTTCTGATGATCTTCCAATAACAGGAACCACAAAATTATTACTTCACTAAATTTGATCTGAAAACCTAGATTTAATAAAAGTTTCAATTTCTCCTCGATTTTGGCTCAATAACAACAAACCCTTTGATAATAAGAATCACAGTAGCAGAATCAATAAGTATCCAGAATCACACGCACTAGAATCAGACGAATTAAGATCACAAATTGAAGAATCGGCAAGAATCGGTTACACGAATCGATGTACTAAAATATCTCCCAAAAATTACTGTTTCAGACACTCTTTTTTTTTTTTTTTTTTTTTTTTTTTGAATCTGGAATGGTTGTATTAAAAAAAAATATGGTACAAGATATTTACAACCCAAGAACATAGAAACCAAAAATTACAAGTGAATCACCACCTCCCACTGATACAAAATTTGAGAAACAATGTAACTCCTAAAAACATCACTCTCCCAAAACCACAAAAATAATGTCTGCTTAATCAGTAAAACCAATTCATCCACTTCCATTGCT
>JAJJMA010147140.1:0-11086 GCA_023529015.1 Papaver nudicaule
AACACTAACATAACACATGGTCATGTAGACAAGAACACGATCTCAATCGCTATTATAACACTACTAAAGTAGCCACTAGTGGAAATAGCCTGTTTTAACACGGCTGGGGTGTGTAGTTAAACATGGTTTTGCTACACACGCCATCCGTGTTAAAAAGCGTGGCAATTTGGGCGTGTTAGTTGGTGTAACACGCATAGATGGGGTAGCAGTTCTACTACGCACTTGGGTGTGTAGTTATACTACTACGCACTTGGGTGTGTAGTAGTATCCGTAGTAGTCTAGGTTTCTGAATTAAAAAAAAATGATTCAGTTTCAGCTGCAGTCAGAAAAGGCTGAGCTGATTCCTGACTGACTGGTTGATTCAGCTATGGCTGAATACCTCCAGTCATTCTGACTGAGCTGAAATCTGATTCAGCCTGAAATAAAACTCTAAGTACAATGCAACAAAACTTTATCAATTCTAATAACCATTCCAATAAAATATATGTACTGATTACAAAATTTCAGAACTCAATTAACATTCAGTAGGTTCAACCGTTCAAGTTACACAAAAAAGATTTAAAGGCGGATTTCCCACCAATACAATTCATAACTGAATTCAATTCACACTATAAATTCATACAAGTGATTCTTACTTTGCTAATAAGTTCTAGACTTTAAATTAACCAGGAAAACAATAAACCACCTGATGTTGAAATCTCCCACATTCACTATATCTTCCTTGAATATACACGCACAATGTTCACAAACACAGAGAAATCAGATGGAGCATCCTGTAAAAACATCTTGCCCAAAACATAACCACATTATCTTACTTCCACTACTGTAAATTACATCAAGCATGTATAAATTGTTACCAATGCTCACTCAATGTTCTGGTAGCATGGTTTTCCCAGTGTTCCTTCCTATTTGCAGCTATCGACAATTGCTCGTTCGAGAAATCAAGACCAGTAACCTACAAATTACAACAAAGAAGCAATCAAATATCATATATTATCGCGCAAGCATCAGCCTTTCACTAAAGTGTGACACAACAATCGAATAAAGTACATAGTAAAGTATGATTCCAAAAACCTTCCTTTGAGAACCAATCTTATCAGACAAAACAAATGTTAAATCTCCACTCTCACAACAGATATCCAATACCCAGTCCCCCTTTCTTGCTCTGCCAAACCAAAACCATAATCATTTCTCATTTTCAATGTTCAGACCAAAAAAACAAATGCTGAAACTTTAATCAAGAAATTATAAAATGTACTTGCCCACTCCATGAAATAGCCATTCGTTTCCATACACGGTGTTGCCCCAAGCTCAACAAACCATTCAACTGCCCACCAACATAGGAAGAAAAAAACATAAAATGGGTTTACACTTTACAGGGAAAATCAAGAATACAATTTCATCGAAGAACAAGTAAATACACAAGTTCAAACTATGTCTAAACCCACCATTCTAGGACCAAGGATATTACTCTTGCACATATCCTTGCTCTAACTTCAGCCCTTCATACTCACATCAATCATACAATAGTAGTAGTATTATTCAATTTCACTCCAAATCATGAAACCAAAGCACACAGGACTACATACAGGGGAAGTTCCTCATTGCCTACACAAGAGGCTATAAGACATCGAATCAAGAGGAAATCTAAAACAATGGTCCCAAGATTTACCTGCCAATTTCAACAGCATAATCACCACGGATGGTACCAGGAGCAGAGGCTGCTGGGTTAGTGGCTCCGATGATATTACGACCAGTAGAAACAACATTCTTCCCTCCCAAACCATAGCAACGACGGGACCAGAAATAATGTAATCAACCAATCCACTGAAGAATGGCTTTGAGGAAAGATCCTCGTAATGCTTCTCAGCAAAAGCACGTTCAACACTAATAAGCTTCAATCCTATTTTAAAAAAATACATGCACAAAAATCAATTAACAGATTCTAAATATTTGTAATCAAAAGATATGATTAGATGATTTGTTAGTACCTTTCAAGGAGAATCCTTTCTTCTCAAATCTGCAGATGATTTCGCCAACCTAAATCACAATAAAAAATAATTCACTAATCAATTAAAAAAAAAAAATCAAGAGATCAGATTTTCCCAATAAGAGACTTACTAATCCTCTTTGGACACCATCAGGCTTGATCATGATAAAGGTTTGCTCCATTGTTGATGCATCAAAAAAAACACAGACAACAATTAAAACCAGAAAAAATATATCTTAAAACTCTAAGAGAACAAAATCAGTACAACTAAATCGTTCACAAAACCAAAACTCACCATTTCAATAAGATTTTAAAGAGAGAAACTAAAAATCTTAACAAGCTAAGAAATGGGTTTGTAGATTTATACCTTGACAAGAAATTTCAAGTAGATATCATCGAATTTTGGTGTTGTTCTTTTGGTCGAAGACTAATCGAAAACAGTACCAATATAAGAGAATCATGTCCAGTATTGTCTGATTCCTTCAGTTTCGGTGCTACAACCTACACAAAAAGGTACAACAGCAGACAAATTAGCAAAACGAAGAAGAATAGATGATGCAGATGGAGAAAATTAAGAGATAAAAATTAATGAAGAGGGAAATACAGTCTTCCATCGAGAGGGAAAAGAGAACAGAAAAGAAGAGATTAGAGATAAGAAGAAACCTAGATCTGTTTTCTGTCTAGGGAAGAAGAAAAAAGATAATATATATTTTTCTTTGGTCGGATTTCCTAAACCGAGTAGACAAAAGTGATAAGGTGCAGTGGGCCCAGCTGTTTTAACACGGATGGTGATAGTGGCGATGTGCGTAGCAGAGCTGATGGCAAACATGTAAATAAAATTAGCCTACTCTGCTACGCCACTTCTTGCTCTGCTACACACTATGGCCGTAGTACCCATTGCTACGGATTAAGTGTGTAGTTGTCTAGTGTAGCAAAATGGCTGATTTCCACTAGTGAGCCGACTATTTCGAAAGATAGAGAAAGTAGAATAGAAGAATTTTCATAAAAGTCATAACTCCTACTAACCTTTTGTCGATGAAGAATAATTGATGTCTTCTTTGTCTTCACAGTCTTCGTCTTCAAGGTCTCAACTACTTAGTCTATATCCCAATTCCGAAATCTAAACTCTAGTAGGCTAAATCAAGAATTGTGTTTTGACACCTAAAACTGACAACTAGCTTGACATACCAACGCTGTGGGTTTGACCGGACATTGCCCTAACACCAAGTGTGCCTGCCTCTGCCTCTGCGATGGTTGCTTTTGCTGCCGCGACTACTGCCTCAGCCGAACCTTCTGTCTTGTCTTCGAAGAAGATTATTCCTGTGGTCGATCTCCTCCTTCCCCGAAGGGATGGCTCGTCTGTTAGTATGGATTCTTCGAAGAATTTAGCTATCAGTTATCCTCTTAGTTCAAAGTTTCCACCTGCTCCTAGATTTGGTGGCAAACATGTTCAACCATACACTGCGAAGAGATTTAAAGAGGTGCTTTTTGAGAATCACAATCCTAGTGACTTTTCCAAAGAAATTTTGTCTCGCTTTGATCCCCTGGGCTGCCATTTGGATCCTGAGTTTTGCAAAAAAAATTGGCATTGTTTTTGGAGGTGATCGTCTCAGAATGGAGTATGATCTTCGTCATCCGCCTTTGTCGTACGAGGAGAACCTAGCTATGCTTCAAATGGTAAGCTGCTTTTCCCTTGAGGCCTGGGCAGTTGTATTTTTGGAGTTTTGGCTAAGTGTTGGCGTCTTTTGGTTTTTGTCATAGGGTAATTATCATGAGTCCAGTCTCTTGTCCTATGCCTTTGATAAATATGGCGAGGCTGAGTATCATGAGAGGAAATTTCTCCGAAAGCAAGAAGAGCTTGCTGAAGAGAGGGCTCACAGTGCTCGTGAGAGGAAGAATTTGATATGTATGTATTTGTTATCTTATTTTTGTGGTGTACCTTGTAATTTTGTGCTGAGAAAAGTTTGTTGCTTTCTAAAAAAGGCGAGTTAAAAGAAGGGGAGAAGAAACCTCACAAAGCTAAGCTAGCTCTAAGCAACTCTCGAGAGAGTCACAAGCCTTCACATAGCACCTCTGGCGATTGGAGTTATCGAGGTGAAATCGATAAGCTTGTAAAAGAGAGGATAAGGCCTGGGATGATCAGGATTACAATAAGAGGAAAAGGCACGAGGCTGAGAATCTTCTTGCCGAGGAAAAAATGAAAAGAATGAAGACCGAGCGTTTACTTGAGGAGGAGAAGAATAAGAATGAGATTATTTCTCGAGAAAATCATTTTTATCAGCTGGATGTGGGTCGCCTAACACGAGAGCGAGATGCTGCTCGTAAGGAAAAGCCAATCAGTGCCTCTGGCAAGATTGTGATTGAGAACCTAGAACAAGACATGAAAAATTTGAGGGTTCAAATGGCGGCTTTGAAAAATGCCAACAAGGAGCTATCTTCAGAGAATGATGGTTTCAATAAAGGTTGTAATGACATGAGTATGGAGCTTGCCAAATCAAGAACTTCGAAAGACCACCTTTCTCGAATGGTCGACGAATATCCGTTAGAACTTGCTACACTAGGAGCGGTTTCTTCTGAAGATATTAGGAAAAGAGCTACCCAACCTCGTTTTACCAATCAACATGAGGTTACCGAGTACATGGTTGTTAAAGAAAGTAGGGTACTAACCCTGGTTAACTTTTCTGATATTCTTACTGTGTTTCCAAGGTGTGGTTGAGTATCTCCATCTTATTTGTGTTTCTGTTGTTTGGCAGGCATCGAGGCCAACTTACAGAAGAAATTTACAGACGCTGAATCGCGAGGGACGAGGCTGTCAATCAGTTGGTGCTTCAAGCGGATCGAAAGTTGGAGTTTGAGAGGAGAGCACAACAATTATCGAAGGAGTTGGCCGAGGAACGTCAACGTCGGACTGTCGACATAGGCAGACTTTCCCAAGAGTTGGAGCTCGAACGTAAGCGTCGTTCAGAGGATGTAGAGAGGAGTGCTGAGCAGGTGTCTGCCGAACGAAATTTTCGTCTGAATGTTGAGGAGCTGCTTACTCGATCCGCCTTAACTACCTCCCTGGCTACGAGCATGGATTGTCAAAGACATGGTCGGTCACTTTTTAGGACTATTGGTATTGAACCTCCTACCTATGGGGCCGTTGGTGCAGACGATGCTGACACAGTACTCCCAGGTGACGAGTATTTGCTTCCTCGGGTGGTATTTGTAAGGCTGGCTAGGGACGAAGCACGAAGGAGAGGGCTGCTTGGGAAGATTCCTGATGACCAAGGTGCTGGCAATGACGAAGATAATGGCGATGATGACTCTGATGATAGCCGTTCTGGAGGTGGCGAGGATGACGCCAAGGATGATCCGAAGGGTGATTCCGAGGGTGATTCTAAAGACGATCCCAAGGATAATTCGAAGGATGATCCGAAAGATGATCCAAAGGACGATTCGAAAGATGATCTGAAGAACAATCCCAAGGATGATCCGAAAGATGATCTCAAGGATGATCCGAAGGATGATCACAAGGGTGATGTTTCAGTTGAGACTGGCAACCCTGCTGATGATACCGCACAGGATCTTGGTAACGCCCAACTGCCGAGCACTGGTGGTGGTGTGGGTGTTTCAAGAATCTTCGGTCGCGTATAGTGAAGAGAGCGAAAGTGAGTCTGAGTCTGTGAGGGAAATCACTCCTTCAAGACAAGATCACTCTGGCTTTCGAACTTATGAAGAGGACTTGGAGGCTGAGAGAGAGCTTTGGGACGACATGAAAGTCTTTGGAGATCCCTCCCCTCGTCACGTTGTGTTATCTAGTGAAGTTTCTCCCGTGGTGTAGCAGCGAGTCTTTTGCTTTTCCTTTTGTTTTCTGATACAAGAATTTTTTGTACTTGGCATCTCCCATATTTTTGCGCTTGTATGCTGTGTTGACTATGTTTATGAAGAAGCCTTTTTGCTTGATTGGAGTTTTTTCCTTTTTAGTTTGTATATATTTGCTGAGAACTTCGTAATCAGGCACGAAGTTGGTGTTGCAGTACTCTAGGCTCCTAAGGTTACTCGGGGTGCAACTCCAGGGCTTACTTCGATGTGGGAGATAGTAAACCAAGCTAGTGGGGGCTTATGGATCACCCTTCCCAAAGGCTTTTAGCTACTTGCCTGTTTTAAAGCAACAAAGGCTATCGAGGCCATAGGTACCCGTTTTGCCTCAGAGTACTGGGTGGCTATCGAGGATACTAGGTATCCTCTAGGAGAACATGGTGTTCTGATAATCCATTTAACCCGAGAACAATGAGGAGCTTACGGTGGGTAGCTGCTATGTCTGTGCTTCGATAATAAAGTAGCTCAATGGGGGAGTGTCGGTCAAGGGTGGAGCTTAGACATGATACTATTCTCCTATCGCGGCCTAGAATTCGACCCATCTGCATCTCGTCAGCCCCTCCTCGAGGCTATGTTTCGATTTTTAGAGGAGGTCCCTTGGCTGCATGGCTCGCCTGTCATTCCCATGAATACAAACGAATCAGCTGCCTCGGGGTTCCATCCACCTTTAGAGGTAGATGTTAATCCCATTTATCGTCCCCTCGACGCCTCAGAAAGAGAGGTCCTCATGGTCGTGTGGTAGTGGGTCCAAATGCTTCATTAGCTTATGTAACCCAGATGCAAAGTACCCACCGTTAACAGGGTGTCTTGTGGGTAGAGGACTGTGTCATATAGCTCGTAGGGCCCTTACGGCTTATATGATCATCAGCTTTGTGCCTGCTATTCGAGGTCTTTTTATGTTTTTGGCGTCTGGGCCTTGGCGTTAAGGCCTTTTAATTTCATTGCGTCGAGGCACTAGGGGAGATATAGCGTCATGGCCTGTTTGCTTGATATGGTTTGAGAGCCTTTGGGGGTTTGCCTATTCGAGTAGGGCTTTTCGCCTAGCCGAGTAGGATCTGTAGTTTGAATCGAGGTATAGTGTCTCGACGAGTACAGTATATATTTCCTTAACAGCAGGCCAAGCTGTTTCTTTTATTTGTTCGTTCTAAAACTAACATGTCTTATGCGTTGCTTACATTCAAGGTTCTAATCGAGGTGTTTCAGATGCGTCCCCTCAACTGGGGTGCTTAACTTCTGTCCTTCGAGATTGACTAGGCTGTAGGTGTTGTTTCCAAACGCCTTTTCGATGATGTAGGGACCAGCCCAAAATTGCTCCTCCAGGGTATCTTTTCCGGTGCCGTTCGAACATGCCTTCCTATCAGATTTGCTCGGCGTTGGTACCTTATTGCTTGACACAAGGAATTGTTCTCTGTGCTCTGTGCAATGACCTTTTCCTTTGATGATAGTCCGAGTGCCTTGCTTGCAGACTGTGGGGCTTCTCATGGTGGTGTCAGCCATTCCAGCCTCTACTTCAGCTATGAACTCCCTTATGCAGGACTCTGTTATCCTTGGGGTGCTTGGCTTGGTTTGTGGGGTTCTGCCTCGGGTGTTCTCTTGCCTGGACGTCGATTTCGTTGCATAGACGAGCTTCAGTGGGATCACTTAGGATTTCCGCGATTCCCAGTGGCGTTGGGAATCAGATTCTTCTGTGCAGAGTAGAGGGCACTCCTAGGATGCTGTGAAGCCAAGGTCTTCCCACAATTGCATTGTAAGGCGAGTCTATGTCAACTACACAAAATGATGTGGGTTGTTCCAGCTTTCCAACATGAATTAGTAACGACAACTCTCCCCTGGGAATCGAGGGCTTTCCGTTGAAGCCATAAACATTGTACGAAGAAGGCACCAAGGCTCTTTCCTTTCCAAACATCTTGTCGTATGTCCTCCCAAAGAGTATATCTATAGAACTTCCTGGGTCCACGAGTATTCTAGGCATCGCCGTCTTCTCAACGTGGAGTGTGATAACTAAGGGATCATTGTGTAATCTTCCCTCGTCGGGGATGTCTGCTGCCGAAAAGAAAACTGGGCGCCTTTGCCACTCTTCCAGCTGCCCTCTCATTTCTACACTCAATATCTCCTTTCCTTCAAAGTCTCTTTTGTGGATTCTATCGGTAGGAACACCTTTGAAGTTTCGCCCACATATATCTGCGTGAACTATGGAGTTGCAGTCGTCGAATCTTGGGATGCTTCGGTCAATGGTTATGACGTATGGTTCGTGCTGTTTCTCCTCCTTTGGTTGTGGCGGGTTTGGAGGTGGCTTTGGTAATTCAAGGAAGTGCTTGAATTTTCCCTTTGAAATGAAAAAGTAAATTTGATCTTGCGCCGTGACGTAGTCTTTTGTTGTGTGCCCATAGAATTGGTGGAATTGACAATAATCTCTAGAGTTTTGAGTGTGCTTTGGTTGGTTTCCTTTGCTCCTTGGGTATCTCATCTCGCCTGCCAGTTCGGATTGTTCGATACTCGGAGAGCGTCCTCGATGGTTACACACAGCTTTGGTAGCTTTCTATCTTGGAATTCAGGGAACCCTGGTCTTTGCACACCGAACTGCTTCCCTCATGTCTTATGTGAGCTCCGCTATTTTCGAATTCCCTTCGAGAGTCATTACCTCTACTGTCGTTGTACTTTCTGTTATCATGATACCTCTCATCACCGAATTTTCCCTCACTTCCATATCTCCCTGCATCGTTCTGCCTTTCTCGCTTTGAAAAGTCCCTTGTTTGGTGATTCATGGCTTGATCTCGCTCTTCGAGTGACAAGTTGTTTATGGAGTGCACCTGTTTTAATATGGCTTCTCTCCCTTGGGTGGATTGCTCCCTGATTTCGTTCAGTGTGATTCTCTCCTTTTGTTACTTCCGGAGGTCTTGTAGTGTCTCTACATTCTTGGAGAAGAGTCTGTCATACAACGGATGGTTCTTGTCGAGAGCATTTAGATATGCTCTCACCTTGTCTTTTTCCAAGGCTCCATTTCCTACTTCTACGCACTGAGCAGTCCACCTGTCTGTCAAGCTTTTAATGGATTCTTCGAGTCTTACTCTGATGCTGAACAATTTCTCGACTCCCGGCTTTGATGAGTTGTTGTACAAGAAATGAAGTGTGAATACTTTGGATAGATCTTCGAAGGACGAGATCGAACTGGCTGTTAAGTTGTCATACCAAGCCAACGCTTCCCCTTTCAAGCTGGAAGGAAAGTATTTGCAAAGTACTTCGTCCCTATCTGCCCAAGCCAGGAATACTTGTAGGTACATTTTGATGTGCAGAGTTGGGTCTCCTGTCCCATCGAAGATTGATGCGAAGATTGGCATGGTGCACTTTACCGGGATGGCCTTGGCGAGGAGTTCAGGGCTTAGTGGCGAACAGTTGACGTCATTAATTGTTTGAGTGTGTTTCATTTTGTCAGTAGATTGCATCCTATTATCGAAGAGTTCTGCTCGAAGAGTTTTAATTTGTTCCATCATGACTTGTTGTAGAGCTTGCGTCTCGGCGTTCTTCCTTGCCTGCTCATTTTCGTATATCAGATGTATGATGTCTCCTTTTGGACGTATGCTAGGCTCGGTTCTTTTAATCGAGATCACTATCTCAGGGTCCTTGGGGTCGTTTCCCTTGAATTTAGTGTTACTTCTTGATACCGATGGCCCCCTTGATCGTGATATAGTTTGTGGGCGAGAGTGTCCCTCAATGCTCCCTTTGTAGTTTGATGCCGATTTCTCCGCAGCTTTCTTAGTTGCCTCTGCTAATTGCTTTTTTAGCTTCCTCATTTTCTTGTTCTTCTGAATCAGCTTTTAGAATTGTGCAGCCCTCGTGGTATCTTCCTCGGTGGAGTGATGTGCTAGTACCACTTCATTCGGGATGTCGTCTTCGCCGTCGTCTTCGTTATTCTCTTCGTTCTCTTCTTGAATTTGTTGCTGAAGTGGTTCGTTGCCTACTGGGAATCCTTCTCCATCAGGTCCTAGATCTTCTATTTGCACTTCTTCTTCGTTTACGCGCTCTCTGTGCTGTACTGTACTTGCAGCTACCTCTAGCGATAGTCCTTTGCTCGTTGAAAATATGGTGTTATGTCTCGAGTATCCCATGCCGTGCTTTGAGGATCCGATTCTTTGTTTCGGTATTTGATCGGATTTCGAAGTCATGTTGATAGTGACCTACAAAAAACTGAAAATTCGTGAGGTCCAAGGCGGCTGGTGCAGTGTACTAAGTCTGACATGTGCCCTAGTATGTGTAGCAGATTCTGTCGTGCGAAATTTCAGGGTTGGTTATGCTCGGTTCTGACCAAACCCTAACTGTTTTTTTCTTAACCGAATCTTCCTTCCAAATGAAAAGATCCTGGCAGACTGGCCTACTTTTTCTAATTTGGACCCTGAGTATGAATACTGCAAGGCTTGTTTCCAAATATGAACTGGATAAAAACCCTAAAATGTCCCTGATTTTGCTTTTCTCACCATCATGGGTATACTATATTTTACGGGTGTTTCTTGGAAATAAAGTGGCTTATCCAAGGTGAAAGCTACTCTTTCCTTGGGGTTTTGCTGCGATTCGTTTGAAAGAGTTTGTTATGCTCTTGATCAGATCTCTACGTTTCAAGGCTTGGATTCCTTGAAGAAGCATTGATCTTATCATGCTGATGATTTGCTCAAAACCCTTGGACGCACTAAAGCTTTGAAGATATTTAGACACCCAAGGTGGTGGAGCTCAAAAAATGATAAAAATGTAATGAAAATACGATTTTAAAGAAGAGTTTGAAAACCCTAGAAGAAATTTTCCGAAAAATTTGAAAATCATAAATCATAGGCAAACCCTAAGTTGTTTTAATCAATCCCTGTTTCTAGCGCCAAATCGTGTGAGTATGAAATCTGCATAAGCACTTCATACTCGACAGCCATCAGATCTCTAAGCAAGCTATACAATATTTGTTCATATGAGTATGAGAAAGATAAGAACTATACCGAAGATAAACTATATAAGAGTATATGCAAATAAGAACATAACTATTGATTGATTTTCATGCTAACAAATACATGGATATGACCCTTGGAAGCTTGAGGAGAGACTAACCTAACTCACTCTCACGATTTAGGTTACACCAAAAATCCAACCCTTACAAATGATCTCGAGCTCGCCTTATATAGGCCGAGTCTGTAGTGGTTTACAGCTAATAAGACAAACTACTCAATCGTGGTGGTGTCAGAGCCTGTCGAGTAAGGC
>JAJJMA010147145.1:0-12691 GCA_023529015.1 Papaver nudicaule
ATGTGTGTATCTCAGCCGGCTTGACGATTTTTTTTTTGCATTGTATCCACCTTGACTTGACTCCAATGGAATAACTTATGCCTCTCAAAATATAGTTGGCTACAAACTTTACTGGTTTTCTATTTATTCTACACCAATTCCAATGGCTCATCATATATTTATATGGAACTGATACAGCATTCACCCGTTATTCATGAAAATGAAAGAGTCATCGAAAAAGGGCTAGCATCATTTTTAAAATTAAATACTTTTAAAAAATTTACTACTCATTAATAAAGTAATTTACGCTTACAAAGTACTACAAGCGAGTTTTACACAATCTTAATTTTATACAGAGTCAGGACTTGGCGAATTCTTCGTGCCTTTATCCGGTTTGGGAGAGACATGGATGTACTCTTTTCCTTGCAGCATGGCGTAAAGTGTATATTTTTGTGCGCTTTCCTCTGTGCTTCTCCCGCAGAGCTCCCTTTTCCGCCTTTTCCGCCTTTTCCGCCTTACACCTTGATCTTCTCTTTCGACGCCTAGATCTTCTGCTTTCTTTTCAGCACCGTCATGTTATACGATTTCTTCGCGCCGCTTCTTTTTATCCTCATCGTTGTTGCTTTCCTGCTGCTTTTTCACTACCATTGCTTGACCAGCGTTAGCATACGCCTTTTTTTTTGTTATCTGTTTTTAATGATATTTTCATTGCCAACCTCCTATCATTCCTTCCTTTTTCCTGTGTTTTCTCCCCGTCTGCTTTTCTTACTCCTTCCTTTGGTGGGCACGTGCAATCAGTACCCGCTAATTGTTATTTATCTGTGTCTTAGGTCATTCTGTTTCGGCGAGCTTTCTTGGATTAATCTTGTGTTCGCCGGTTGCGCCTAACTGTCTTATCTCCGAGGATATCCATTGTTCCCATTAGTATTGAGAGTCGTATTGCTTGGTGCAGCAATGATGGTACGACATTTATCTTGTGTATCCATTTTCACCCCATAATTGTGTTGTAGGACGAGCTTGCATCGATGACTGTAAATGATACTCCAAGCACAATATGTCCAGCTTGGATATTGAGGTAGACTGATCTTGTTGGTTGTGGAATGTGTACACATCATCATCTATTTCAAGTAATTATTCTAGTGGTATCTTTATCTTGCAGAAGGTGGTATAAAAAAATATATCCATCGATATTCCCGAATCACCAAGATGTGTCTCACTTCCTATATGCCTATGTCTAATGTTATTACAAGCGGATCGAAGTGTTGGAGTTATGTATCCCTAAATAGTTTTCTGCAAAAACAAGAGATCGTGAGTTATTCGCCTCCACTGTTACGATGCACTTTCTGCTTATGTTCTTCTTGACATCCTACGTACTGGGGTTCAATTCTTCATCACGATATTCCTGATCATCTTTGTTAAATGTCGCTCCTACCATTCTTTCTTCATAATGTTTTTTTACTTCCACGTATTGTCGCAGATCTTTGTTGTCTACCCAGTCTTGAACTATGTTTGTGCCAATGGATGAAGCCTTCCACCTTGTGACAGCGGTATTGGTGGAAGATGCAAAATGGTACGTCTCTTGTTTGCGTACCTCCGGGGATTCCCTTGGTGTGCGGAAATGGTATGTACCTCGTCTTGGTGAGTTCTAGGAATAGCATGGCTCTGTGTATTCTGCTGGTGCCTGGTGGTTTGTGTACTTTCTCCGGTCTTGCATGCGGTTTCCAAACGGCGTACTCTGATATGTTGTATCCTCCCTCCATAACATATTCTTTTATTGTGAAGATGCCTTCTTGCGGTTTAGGTTTTGACAGCGGTACATATTATTTGTATGTTTGCCCATAATTCTTCAATGATCGGTCATTTGGTCCGTCTAGCTGACTCAGTGATCTGTAATCATTTATGCATCAATTTTGTCTTCGCTTGTAGGTTTGCTCGTTGTCTTTCTGCCATGGTTATTATCCACTCTTGTTGCGGAGCCAGTATCACTGGTTGCGGTTGTTGTTATTTGGCCTTATGTGGTGATTGCTCTGGTTCGGTGGACTCTTCATGCTCCGATGGTTTTGACCACCTGTATCTTACTGCTGCATTTTTGACCTCCGTGTTATGCGTTTGATAAGGCTTCGCATCTTCCTCCCTTATCGTTGGCACTCCTGAGGTTGCTTCTGTCAGCGCTCCGATGGTTCATGTCTGCTCGAAGCTGAACGATTGCTGATATCTCACAAGAATTACAAGAATGTCTAATCGAGTGAGTACAACATCTAGCTCGATTCCTGCTACGCGCTCTACCGTCAATTGTTGATGTATGGTTGGTTCTTGCACATCTCCCGGGATCCACAACTTTCGTGTCGTCCCTTTTATATTTCTTCTTCTTACTCTCTCCATTTCATCTCGCGTATTAGACGATAGTATTCTTCATATTCTAGACATATGGTCTTCACATCTGGGTTTATTTAGTGAGCTACTGGATTTTCAATGAGCTTTGTGCTGTATGAAATATCTCTAACCTTCACTTATTTCTAGATCTAAAATGGTTCCCTCGATAACTTAATGAGTTACTGGATTTTCAAGAAGCTAAGCAAACCGAAGTCCGTGCTCTTTGAAAAAGCTCTCACCCTCACCTTCTAAGACTCATGACTTTTGATTTAGTTGAATTCGTTTTCCCCTTGTGTCAGGGCCAAAATGTAGTTGCTATAAATATTAATACCCAAGTAACTAACATAAGTAAGGAAGACAAGATAGAAGTCAAGCTCTCATTGTATTGATATGAATAACTTGGAATCCCCTCTTCTAAGGTCGAGAGTTTTATTTATATGGATCACTGGAGAGATACCCCCCAGTGATCCAGTACTACTGAGCTAGGCCGTTAAATCGGTTTACATATAGTGTCACCGGATGCAGAAAATGGGCAGGTTTAACTATGTTGGTTACATTAGTGAGGAGGCGGAGGACAATTGCTCCACATGTCCGACTATGTCGGTTACATCCGTACGCTACGGGTATACAGAAAGCAAAGGTGGATCCTTCCAGTCTATATTGTTATTGCTCATAAAGAGATTTCCGTATAACCTTGATCATATCAAACGGAATTCACTTTCAATATTCTATGTTGGAGAACAGATCGATTACAAGTATTATCTGTTGAAAAACGAATCGAATATTAGCCCTAAGTATTCTCTGTTTAAAGATGTAGTCTGATAGTAGGTTAATATTTGTAGCGGCTTAACACAGTGTGTGTTCTATTTGGTCTCGGGGTTTTTCAGCTGGATTGTGGTTTCGGCGTCAAAAATATTTTGGTGTCTTTCTATTTTCCGCATTATATTTTCTCGGATTGATATAAATAAAGTAATTGCAATAAAAGTATGTTATTGACCTTCAAGTGAATTCAATCTTTTTTAATATTTTCCAAAGGTTTATCCTTGTGAGATTTAAGATCTTGAATAAAGATCTCATCTGAGTTTGTTACTTGAATGTTGATTTTTGAGATTTTTAAAGTAAACATCACATAGGTTCACGACAATAAAAAGTTGGTGGTGTACTCGATATCCCCTCCTTTTCAAACTTAACACAGTGTTTGTTCAAACTGCCGAGGTCCAAGGTTTTCCTGTATATTGTGGTTTTTCGCTAACAAAATTTATGGTATCTTACATTATTTTTAATTCTACATAATATTTGTCTGATTGATATAATTAAAGTAATTGCAAAGTTGTACGTTATCAACATTGGAGGGAATTCTTTTATATAAATATTTACAAAGATTTATCTTTGAATAATTATAATATCGAAATAAAGATCTATTCTAGTTGTCATTATTATTATTATTAATGTCAAACTAAGAATTTTTCATATAGTTTCACGAACGCAAAGGTTGGTGGTGCACAGGTACCCTCCCTTTTACACTTCCAATATATACACTCCTCTTTTGGACCTCTGACTACCCTTGAGCCTCGTTTTGTCAATGCATCAAATATTAATTTCATTTTCCTCACTCTGTGAATGAATCAAATAACACCCGTTGCATATGAATTTTCATCTTGCAAGGACCACCCAAAGAGCTCTTTTATTAATAAAATCATAATCAAAATAAATCACTAGATAACACCTTTTTGAACAATAGCCCATCCAAGATGAAGAATCACTGCCAATATTCTCGTGATAAAATTAGTTGCAAAATTCAAGTCTACCTACAATTGCTCTTAATACCTTACATATATGATTTCTACAATAAATTTATAACCAGGGTTATTTAGATTTCCCAAAAAGTTTTGTCACAACATAAAAATATTTCATCAAGTGCAAGGGTAGTCCACGAGCGTTCAACTGCCATCATGAAATTTACTCCCTTGAACCCAATTTTTAGGGAAAAAATAAACTTCACTCATATAGTTAATTCCGCATAGTTCCGTCCATTATATGCTAATGCACCTTCATAAACTTGCTGCATTATCTTGGCTTTGAACTCTGAAACTGCTTTATGAACGTGTTCATATAAGTCATGGACAAAAACTTCCTTATTTGAGTTTTTACCTTATTTGAAAGAACTTCCAAGGTAGTTCTTATTAAGGCCCATGGAGCTCTTGTCCACAATAGTCTTTCACGTCCATGTATATCCACACGGACCCTATAACATGGTTTACTTGTTAAGCCATTGCCAACATTCGATTTGATCAAGGTGAGTCTTCTCACGACCTTTAGGTTTTTACCAACGGGTTAGAAGAAAATTGAGTTGGATCTCAAAGCAAGCCTATTGACTTTTCTAAGTTCGGAAACTTGGTTGAGCCCTACTCAAGGTTGCTTAACTATCAAGCAAAGCATCCCTTGACGATCAATATAAATAGATGACCTCGTGCAAGATACAAACCAATCATTTACACATGTATACGTATCCTTGCATAAAGGTTGGTCGTCATCTCGAAGACCTTTTCTTGGACTACGACTATTTGAAAGACGTCACTTGAGGATCGTGAAACACAGGTCGGAATTAATATTCCTGATCCTTTATCTTAGGTCGATTGTTTTGTTGCGGTCACTTCAATCAATAAAAACCAAAGATTTGATAGAAGCTTCGTACGGCTGCACTCTGTGTTATAAGTCATAGAAGATCCATAACGCAATTCACGAACTAGGTTTAATATCTAGTTCATCACGCGTTACGAGGTAAAACTGGTTAGGCTAGATTTATAATCCCTAATCAGTATATCGATTTCCATTAACCTTGACTTTAAGTCTAAAAGAAATCACCTATCGTATTCTTTGTTGAAAGACAAATCGAGTACAACCAGGCGTCCTGTTAGAGGCAGGGTAATGCTAGTCTTCACGAAGGCAAGTGGAGCAACACTTAGGCATGTAAAGGACGTTAGTTATGGGAATCAAGTGCGTAGGCTTCTGCGGGAGTCAAGAGACGTATGAGCACAAGGGTAGCTGAGTTGCTTGGAGGGTTAATTCAGTCTCGATACATTCCATTCTAAAGTCTAATAGTAGGATAGTTTCTGTATTCGCTTAATACTGTGTGTGTTCAAATCTGGACTACGTCCCGGGGTTTTTCTGTTGGTTGTGGTTTCCTCGTTAACAAAACTTCTTATGTCGTTCATTACTTTTATCTTCCGCGTTATATTCATATATAATTAAAGTATTGCATAGTCTGATAGTTGATTAATAACTTTTGAGACAACTTGAGTTGTTACTATAATATTGATTTGTGAGACCGTACAATTAACCTAATCAACTAGGTTCACGAATTCAAAAGTTGGTGGTGTACCTCGGTATCCCCTCATTTTCACTAAGTACATAGAAGAAGTGCCTCTAGCAAGATTTAAAGATATAGACATCTTCAAGTTCATATGGAATAACATCATTTGCAGATTCGGCGTACCAGCAATTGTAGTATCAGACAACGGGAAGCATCTAGAAAGAAAGATAATAGATAGATCTACTGGCGAACACATACAAGAAAAAGATGATGAAGTCTAGACCAAAATCCTTCAAATCTCGATTATTTAGATAACCCCAGTGCAATGGGCAAGTGGAAGCATCCAACAAAATAATAATGTCAAATCTGAAGAAAAACTTGGAGTTAGAAGGCAGCAGTTGGGTAGATCAACTTGTTAGAGCACGCTCGGTCAACCCCACCAAGCGTTAGTATGTCAAACTTGGTTGTCATAATTTTGTGTTCAAAACTCGTACACTTGAACATGCCTACTAATATTCAGACTTCACTAGGTTAGACCTTTAGGTAGAAGATGGTTAGATTATCTAGAAGATTAATCAAAAAACTGAAGACGAATGAAGAACAAATAATAATATCCTCCTTCACCAAAAAGGTTAAACCTCTAGACGTCATGATTCTAGTGGCCTCTACTCTGAACTAAACGATTACTCTAATCGAAGTTTGATGACTGTTGGTATATTCGACACTGTCTATGTACTCTCTTCTCTTGAGTTTCATGAACTAAAAACATTTCAATGGAGTCTTCTTCTCATACTCCATTAATGTTTTCCTCGAACCATTTCAATACAAGTTCTTAGGAATTAAAGTATTAAGATGTCTTCAAACACTAGACTACTATCATACTTTGAACTAAATATAGATGAGACAGGCATATAAGTGATCCAAGTGAATCAGTTATTGTCGCTGAAAAAGGAGGGGTACCTAAATAATACCAACTTTTCGTTTTGGCTCGTGAGTCATATGGTTTAAGTCTGGACGATATCAAAAATCAATATCCAAACTTATAACTGGAGTTGTTAAACCTCGACAAAGAGTACTTTGGAGTCAACTCTACAGTTAGGCAATAACGTACTACTTGGTGCTTTAATTATACTATCAGAAATATAATGCGGAAAGTAAAAGCACACAAGACACCAGAGATTTTTTTTAACGAGGAAACTGCCTTGCAGAAAAACCTCGGGACCTCGTCCAGATTGAACACCACCCAGTACAAACTGACTACAAACACTAGCCTACTATAAGACTTCGGTCTGGGATGTAGCAGAGACCAACTCAAGCCCTCCAAGAAAATTGGCTACTGTCGCCTTCCTTACGTCTTTAGATCCCCCACAGATCGTCACGCACTTGATTCCCCCAGCTGACGTCCTTTACAGGCCTAGGAGTTGCTTTGATCGTTGTCAAAGGCTTGTGTCAGCAATACTGGCTTTTCAACCTAATTGTTGACGTATGGTGTAACTGTCCTCTATCAGTATACCACACACAAGATGACTTCCTTCAGATTGTTAAATCCAGGTCAAACGGAAATCTACTTCACAAATTGGGGCTGACACGCAAACCAAGTAAGCAATGCCCAACTTGTCTCTACCTCAGTTATACACGAAGAACCACTTAAGGAACTTGTATAACTAGAGCTAACTAGGTCTTACAACACCGAGTGCAGCCGTGCGTTGCTACCTTTCCAACCTTTACGTAACTTAACTAGTTCTTGAATAGCCGTATAACAGAAGAGACAGACTTTAGAATAGACAAGAACTAAGATAGATTACTAAGGTTACAGGTTAATCTGATCAACCACAAAGGGATCAATCTACTTGTGCTTCCCAACTCTCAAGAGAAGTCTTTTATAGTCGTAGGGAGTTCCCAGAGGAGCTGCAACCTATAGAGGATGACTATACCACAACAAGCATTCACCGAAGTGAAAAGAGTTTACGCTACCTTCCCTAAGGACCTTCACGTATGCTTGATGCTTGCGGTATTTGTCCGTAGACACCTCTATTTATAGCACCCAATAAGATAGGTTGATTTGGAATAAAGCAATCAATTACTTGTCCCACAAGTTAGGGAAACCCTAAACTTGATAACCAAGTAATAGAGATTAATCTCAATTGGAATTCTTTTTGAGTTATCTGCCAAGTGTTTTGTTAGCTCAAAAACACTTCAAGATAGAAATCCAACATACCAGAGATAATCTTATCTTATTGACTCATTGAGGATCGTTAGATGGAACACAAAATATATTATGTTATACACAAGTCCATCTAAGAGATAAAGGAGTTTGGAATTTGACTCAGAGTGAAATTCTGAAAGAATATCCACTAAATCTGACAACCAACGAAGTAACCGACATTCAGGTTCGCGTACTGGTTCGCGAAATATTCAGCACTTCGAACTCAGAAGAATTCCGAGTTTCTGGTTTGCGAACCGGTTCGGGAACCGTCCACCTGTCAGATTTCGTCAAATCTGGATTCCGCTGGAAGTACTGGGCTGAGCCAGAACTTAGACGTGAAAACGTCCTCAGCTGTGATCCATGGACTCTTTGCTCAAGAGTACTCCTTTAGATTCATCCATATCCAACTAACAGTTTGCAAACAAACCATTGTAATGGACACATGGCACCGAATATGCCTCATTCATTCTTGTACTCACAGTATTTGTGGGATCAAACACTGGTCATGACACAAGGCCACGTTACACAAGAATACGATCTCAATCGCTATTATCACTACTAAAGTAGTCGACTATATTTCGAAAGAATAGAGAAAGTAGAATAGAAGAATATCCATAAAGTCATAACTCCTACTAACCTTTTGTCGATGAAGAATAATTGATGTCTTCTTTGTCTTCACTGTCTTCGTCTTCAAGGTCTCTACTACTTTGTCTATATCCCAATTCCGAAATCTAAACTCTAGTAGGCTAAATCAAGAATTGAGTTTTGACACCTAAAACTGACAACTAGCTTGACATACCAACGCTAGTGGGTTTGACTGGACAATGCCCTAACAGTCGCGCTCCTTACATCTCTTGGATCTCGCAAGACCCTCCACACTTGATTTCCCTAGCTGACGTCCCTTACAGATCTAGGAGTTTTATTAGCCACTACTAAAGGCTTTTGGTACTCGATCTATCTTTCAACAGAGAATACAAAGTGTCTGATCTGTCCTCCAATAGATTAACACTTGAAAATGACTTTCTTTAAATATGATCAAGTTAATTTATTTAGAAATATCTTATACGAATCAGGGGTGGCACTTTCAAGTTAGGCATTGGTTACTTGATTTACGTGCCACCCCTATATATATCTAATATATATACCTGAATTCTTTTCTCCCTCATTTCACCTATTTTCTCTTTTGTCTCTTCTCTAATCAGAAGTCTAAATTCGAAATCAAGTTCTATCTTTGTTTCAAAATTCTATAACTTCTTTCGTTGTAAGCTTTCAGTCAATGAACTGAAAATTTTTGTTCTCTGTTGGTTCACAATTGATTATTTGGGGGTTTCCCTGTTTCGTAACTTTGTTTGTTCTTCAGATAAGAAGTCTAACTAATTAACCTAAAATTAATCCTCTGTTTATTCCACTGTAAGCCTTCTTACTCATCTTTCTATGCAATTGGTAAGTTATTTTCTATGGCTGAATGATTTGGTGATTTATTCTATCAAAAGACACATGGATGCTTCATTTGTTGTTATCTTAAGGAAATGAATAGTTAACATTTATACAACTCTATGTTAGATATCTTATTTGGTGAGAGAATTTCTTGGTTGATTTAGATGCCCAGAATTACATACATTAAGGTTGACAAGTTCGAATAGTACATTGAAGTTAATAAACATGAAAATGGTTATGGTGAGAGTCTAATTGATTTAAACATATATGATGCATTCTGTTGAGAGTCTAGTCTAATGGTTCTGGTGAGATTCTGACACTGACAGTATTCAAGAACCATTTTCTGGCAAAAAAAAGTTTATGCTAACATGATTTAATACTATAATAACTTAGCTCTAAGAACTTTATAAACATAGTTTATTTTGGATGTATATCAGTTTGAAGCTAAAGAGCTTTACTCACACATTTGCAGGTAATTGGCAAAAATGTCTTCACATGATGAGAAGGGATTTATCGGCATAGGACTTTCTTGAGGTATTAATGTGCTCACCGCACTGCATTCCTTGTGGCATTTGCATTCTTGCGAATTCAACCATTCAATAGAAGGGTATATTTCCCAATAAGGTATCTGAAGGGGGTACAAGCACAAGTAAAACTGAAGCATCAAATCAAGTAAAGGATTTATTTATTTTTGACACGAGCCAGTATATTTCGATTCCAGAGCTGGCCCTGAGCACAAGTAGCCAAAGCTTAGCTTTGGGGCAGCAAGGCTAGGGGAAACAAATATCTATCTTTCTACTAAGGGGTTGATACAAATAACGTGATATTTGGCTTGTCTTTATTTTTTTCCCAAAAACTTTAATAGAAAGGTTTGAACCCTGGACGTTATATCCTTCAAGTGAACCTTGAGCACTGTACCAACTCCTTCATTTTGATTTGAAATGATCATACTTCGTATTTTTATCCACCAAGAAGCCATTGCCGAAACACTAAATTGTCATCTAAATTTAGACCCTAAAGCTTTTATTCATCGTCATTTAGACCTATACTCGGAAGATTGTCGTCGGTCATAATTGTCACCAATAAGTTATGTCAGGGTATATTTTAATATATCATTAAATTTGGTTTAACTATATTTCAATTTGGACGCAACATTTCTATTAAGGCTTCGGGGCATCCAGATCCCACGGCCGGCCCTGTTCGATTCGGTTACAAATATCTATATAATATATATATATATATATATCTGAAGCTATCATATAGTATCTAACAACGAGAAAGATATATGTGATACATATGGTATCACATATATAACTCACATCTCTATGCATTTATAAGAAAGTTTTTAATATATTTTTTTATTGTAATAACTGTTAGGACATTGTCCGGTCAAACCCACTAGCGTTGGTATGTCAAGCTAGTTGTCAGTTTTAGTTGTCAAAACTCAATTCTTGATTTAGCCCACTAGAGTTTAGATTTCAGAATTGGGATATAGACAAAGTAGTAGAGACCTTGAAGATGAAGACTGTGAAGACAAAGAAGACATCAATTATTCTTCATCGACAAAAGGTTAGTAGGAGTTATGACTTTATGGAAATTCTTCTATTCTACTTTCTCTATTCTTTCGAAATATAGTCGACTATTGATACGTATAATCTCTGTACTCTTGATGACTAGAGTTATTAGGGCGGAATTCGAAATAACAAAAGACGAAAGATAGGTAGAACGTAGCACAAGGACAAAATTACGAAGAAATATATCTTCTCTAGATTATGAACAAGACAATATTACAATTCTCTCTTTCACGCTCACAATCTACTAAGCTTGCTTTTGCAATACAATGATTACCTCACAAACTTCTTCTCTAGATTTACTAGATGCCTTTGGTCTTCGGTGTCCTAAGCTATGCGCTAGGCACCTCTATATATAGTGGTTCGGTTTTCCCGAATCCTCCTAGGAATCTATTTCCTAATCTAAGAATCCTTCTTTATAAAGAATCCTTCTATATATAGGAATCCTTTCCTAAATAGAGTTCTTCCCTCAATTAACTCGAGGTCGACTAAGTTCCTAAAGAGACTAGGATACACCTGTATCATGGGTCCCCCCTTTAAGAACTTGAACTCCTGTGAGAGTTAGAAATGGAGGTTAGGGAACTCGAGAGTTCCTTTCTCCCTGTTGAACCACTTAGCCTTGTTGGGAACTTGACCTTGACATCCAATTAGGAAAGCATCTCTTTCTCCTTGCCGTGTCTTAGTCACTCTTCGCTCCAAAATGCAATCTTCTTTCAGCGGCTCCTCTCGATCAAACCATAATTTTTCTACGCGCGGTAAGATCATCTTGTCATCCCCATCATCTTGATACGTATAATCTCTGTACTCTTGATGACTAAAGTTATTATGGTGGAATTCGAAATAACAATAGACGAAAATAGGAAAACACGAGAACCAATTCGAAGAAACTATCTTCTCTAGATTATGAACAAGAAAACTATTACAATTCTCTCTTTTACGCTCACAATCTCACTAAACAATTTAAACCCTAAATTGTTTGCTAAGCTTGCTTTTGCAACACGATGGTTACCTCACAAACTTCTTTTCTAGATTACTAGATGCCTTCGGTCTTCGGTGTCCTAAGCTATGCGCTAGGCACCTCTATATATAGTGGTTCGGTTTTCCCGAATCCTCATAGGAATCTATTTCCTAATCTAAGAATCCTTCTTTATAAAGAATCCTTCTCTATAGGAATCCTTTCCTAAATAGAGTTCTTCCCTCAATTAACTCGAGGTCGATTAAGTCCTAAAGAGACTAGGATACACATGTATCATGGGTCCCCCGTTTAAGAACTTGAACTCCTGTGAGAGTTAGAGATGGATGTTAGGGAACTCGAGAGTTCCTTTCTCCCTGTTGAACCACTTAGCCTTGCTGGGAACTTGACCTTGACATCCAATTAGGAAAGCTTCTCTTTTTCTTTGCCGTGTCTTAGTCACTCTTCGCTCCAAAATGCAATCTTCTTTCAGCGGATGAAATTTTTATGACTAAACATGTTAGCAAAACAAGATATGTGATGAATCCTAGCAAATCATTATGAAAAAAACAAGTTCAAACTTCTTCTAGCGCCAAAATGTAGCTGTGTAAAATCCCATGGTGTGATCTTACACAGTCCACCCAAGTAATATAATCATGTTTCACACACAAACATACATAACAATATAATATAAAGATAGAGAGAAGGGATAGAGATACCGAACATTAGTTTTTCATCATGACTTGTACAATCTCCCAAGATAAATCTTATTAAGTAAAGTTAGAATACATCACTCACCTTACAAATCTTTATTAATATTCTCCCACTTAAGAACCCTAATGCTCAATACTGGGCTAGAG
>JAJJMA010147154.1:1540-12464 GCA_023529015.1 Papaver nudicaule
AGACCAGTGAACCCATCAGGTCCTGGAGCTTTTTTCCCCCCCATCTGAAAAACAACAGCTTTTATTTCTTCTGGGGATAAAGAAATATTCAAAATGTTATTGTCAGAGTCGGTGAATTTGACTTTTAATCCTTCTAGAACCTCCTCTTGGTGGGTTTGAGGACTAGTAGAATACAAGTCATTAAAGTACTGTTCAAAAGCATTTCCTATCTCATTCCTATCGATAAGAATAGCACCAGAGGCAGTTCTTATCCAGCTTATAGCATTACGCCTTCTTTTGAAGAGGGTAATTCTATGGAAGTAAGGAGTGTTTCTATCTCCTTCAGCCAACCAAACCTCTATAGACTTGTCCTTCCAATACAGTTCTTCCAAATTGTACAGAAAGAGGAGTTTGTCATTAAGGCTATAGATAGTTTGACTATCATTAGGGGTATTGGTTTGAGCTGCCAAAAGATTAGTTCTAGCTTCAGAAATATTGTTTTGAATATCACCAAAAGAAATTTTATTCCAATTTCTCAGACCTTTCTTAGTGTTGGCTAGCATAGCTCTCAATCTGTGTGCTGGGGAGCCAGATGTTTCAATGACCCAGGCATTAGCAATTATATCTCTACAGGAAGGATCTAGAATCCACATGGCCATAAAATGGAAAGGTTTAGGCATACAAACAGCTTCATAATTAAAACCAATATGAATAGGACAATGATCAGAGGTATCTCTAGGTAGGTTATTAACACAGAATTTAGTTCACAAAGCAGCAGCAACATAGTTGTAAAAGCATCTATCCAATCTCTCAAGAACAATTTCATCAACATTTTCATGCATATTGGACCAAGTGCATCTATCCCTGAGTACCCAGGATCATGTAAATCAAAATTATTGCAAAAATCATTAAGATTTTCAAAATCATTTTCAGCTGGCATATTACCCCCATTTTTATCTTCTGGACCTAACAGAGAATTAAAATCACCCATCACAAACATAGGTTCATCTAGAGGAAATTTAAAATTTGACAACTGGGAGTTCCAAAATTCATTTCTAAGGGATTGGTTAGGTTCACCATAGATGAAATATAGGTGGGTAAGACAGTTATGAATAATGTCACTAGTAGTACAGTAGATTCCCCTAGAATTAGAAGACACAATATGTAGATTTAATTCCTTTTTCCAAGCCAAAATCAGGCCACCACTTCTACCCACACAAGGGACCTCAAAGGCACAGGGGAAACCAAAATTCTTCAGTTTTCTAATTGCCACCTTGTTTTTCATCTTAGTCTCACTAATAAACACAATATCAGGATTCACATTTCTCAGAAGGATACTCAATTCCTTAGAAGAAGACTTCTTATTAAAGCCTCTAGCATTCCAACAAATATCATTCATGTTATAGACAGGGTTATTATTCATGATCAAAGCAGGGTTATTAGTTACCAGCGGATCAGCAGCAGTAGGAGGGGGGAGAAATTTACCTGAGTGGTAGAATCATTACTACCAAAAGGCTGAGAAGAGGAAGAACCACCACTATTCTGAAAATTTTGTGTAGCATTCAGGTCCAGGGAGCCAGCTTGATGATTAGAGTTGTTATGAACCACAATTGCAGACAAGGGAAGTTGAGATAGACCAAGAACCTCATCGATTTGATTGTTGATACAGTTTGGGTAAGTCATAGCAGCAGAGGTATGATTGTTTGAATGTTCATTGAGGGTACCAAGGTTGGTAATAGGAGAACAGAGACCAATGTAATCAGGTTCAGAGAGATTATCAACCTTCTCACTCGGATCTTCATCAGAAGTGTTAACAATCGGAGCAGTTTTGTATCTTTTCCTGATATCAGCACGAGGGTTGACCTTTCTTTTCAAACGAGTAATAGCCTCATGTTCCACTTCTTGGATCTGGTTGCCCTTATCATGAATCAGGATGGGGTTAACCACATTTTTGAAACGACGAGTTACAGGGCCACGAGACACCGAACTATAATGAGCTGAATCGGCAATCTGAGTTGGAGTACCACTTTCAAGAGAATCATCAGCAACAGCCACTTTTTCTTTAGAGATAGAAGGAAGACCATTCACCACTTCAGTAGGGGGATTAGCTGGAACAACCACATTATCAAGAATCTTCAACGCGGTAGATCTACTAGTGAAAGGACCCATGTTAATTAGATCCCAGTTTAGAGCCTTCTTTGCTGGAGTAACATAAACCATGGTACTCTTTCCTTTATCTTGAGCAGGTAAAGTAGTAGGAGCAGCTTCAGACATAATAACTTCTGGGTTACTAGGACCAGTGATTTTACTGACTTTGCTAGTCAGGACACTACCAGAAACCGGAGGAGATTGAATAGCCTCAGGGATGAAACCTTCATTTTGGTTTCTGGTCAGAAGTTGGCTGGAAGATTGACTTGAGTTAACTGTAGAAATATCCCAAATAGCTTTTCTTTTCGTACAAGTCTCTTCACAATGGAGAAGGACTCTACAAGAAGGACATAAATATCTCGGAACTGCCATGCATCTAGCTTCGATAAGAAAGGGTTGCGATCTTCCTTTGGTGAGGAGAGGAATACACATTGGAATCGAGGTATCAATACGAATTATCATACAGATTTTGACGTTATTCTTTTGAGGATGGCTTCCATATGGAGGTAGACTTTTGAGCAGGCGACCCATAGAGTGAGTTAGAGTTTCCAGATTTTCAAAACCAGTGCATTCATTAGGAACATTGCAAAGCAGAAACCACATCACTTCTTCTTCAAAACTAATAGGATAATTAGTTGGCCATCCTGTGAGGGGAACAGTGCGAAGAACACACAAATACCCACACGTAAACCAGGGTCTATTAGCATCAACATTCTGATAATCAGCATGAGCTAGAAACCTGATTAGAACTTTGTTTCTTAGACCATTAAAGCCTGTGGTCGTAGGAATTTTTGTAAGAGGCCACTGAGAATTAATGTAGCTCCTGACTTTAGGTGTTGTAACTAGTGTTTCACTACATACATGCCCGACCATACACCATTTCTAGGTAGTATCTTCTTCATCAAGAACCACAGTTTTATCAATAAACACTGGTTGAGCAAGAGAGTTTGGCAGAGATTTTGGGATAATGAGTTTTGAAGCCATCTGGGACGACAATTGTTGGATTTCTTCATAAGAGTTGGGAGTAGGTGGTGTATTTTTTTCAGCAGAAGAACTCATTTGGGATAAGTGGTTTGGGTTTAGCTTTTGTGATAAGTACTCGATTGTGTAAAAGGCAATCGAAGAATGTAAGATAAGGCCAATCACAATGCAGATTTTATGCCCAACGGAACTCTCAATAAAAAAGAAGGATATATGGACTTTGATGGAGACAATAGATTGAGTGTCCTTAGATACGATGTTGATGGTCAAACAATTTGAATTAAAGGTAACCTTAAAACAGGCTGCCCCCTTGTACCCTATCATATGATTATAGGCTTGTTGTTGCTTCTTATCATGGTACTGATACAGAACATTGGTAGAAGCAAGGTCACGGGTAGTATCTACATCACATCTAGTAGAAGACTCACTCGTTAAAAGTTCTTTCCGTGAGTAGTTGGCACTACTAAGCATTAAATGGTGAACAATAACATAGATTTTGGGAGGAGATTGCTTTCTGATTTGGTAGGAATACAAGTTTGGTGAACATTGATGGGTTTTGTATCTTTTGGAAATCTTAATTGCCACAACAATAGCCGTAAAGATCAATAAATTTGCAAATAGATCTTTAAAAACTAGGTAGTAGCAATAAATAATTTTGGAGAGAGCTTTTCTGGTGAGAGGGAAAGGAAGTAAATGTTTGGGAGTAATTTCCAAAGATGTTTTTTTTCTGGGTTTTGTGATTTAACTGAGGGTAAATATTTTTTATGACTAGTAAGAAAAGGTTTTGTAGAAATGATGAATCCTGGTCCGCATCCAAACCCTTGCCCGTCACTATAGCCTCTAACCATGAGCGTGCCCTCCAGACTCTGAAAACATACAGAAAACACAATTAGTTCAAATTGCATGTCACACAATAATGATGGCTTTCCACTTACCTTCTTAATGGCAGTTATGAACAGGTTTGGGATACTGAAAGGATTACTCAGAAGGTTTGTGGGAATCGAAAGAGTATAATGATTAAGGTTATGGGGAGTAGAGGGGAAATGAATTGTGGTGGTTGTTTGCGTGTGGGAATGAAATGAACTCTCTAGAGAAACCAAAGGGTGAGTAACTGCCCCAATTAAATGGCCATTAATAGACCAAACTTGACCATTATAAAAGGTGTTACAAGATAACTGCTTGTTAATATCAGCAAAATAGGAAAGAAAAAGGTTATCTTTGAAAGAATAATTAGAGATAGATGGCGAGTTCATCCGAGAAATCAAAAGAAAGTGAGAGTACAACGAGTGGCGAGTTTGAATTATCAAAAAGTTTAGCCCTGAACCTGAATTCTGATGAGTTGGGGATGTTAATTCAGGCTTTGCAACAAGAGTATGATGAGCGCATTGCCAGAGAGGAGGTTGCAGCCAGGAACCAACGCATAAGGGAGGAGATTGAGGCCCGCAATCGAAAATCCCGGATGGAGCTAAGGACCAGGATGATAACGCATGCATCAGAATTTGAGGACTGGAGTAACATGAGAGACGCTTACATAGCCAGAGTAAGGGGAGTAAAACCAGCTTCAGATGATGAAGATGAGAAAGATGAATACGGAACAGAAGGTAAATTTAGAGGCAGTGAGACCGAGTCTGGTAGTGACAGCGAAAGTGGAGGACTAGATCTTCCAGAAGCGATGAACATAGAGTCTGGAGATGAAGAACTTCAACAGCGCAGAAAACAAAAACGAAAGGAGGCCCTTTTTCATCTATATTGGAAAGAAAAGAATGACCATCCAAGGAAGTTTTCTCGTACCATGAATGAAAAGCTACCAGGTGAGGGGAGATCAAACAAAGTTGAAGAGGATTCTGCTGAGTCTGACAAGGATTCAGAGGAGGAAGGAGAGGAGGAGGATGAGGAGATGAAAGATTATGGGTCCGCAAGTGCTGATAGTAATGGTGGAGATCCTGATGTAGGTGATTATTATGATGAGATGGATGAGAATGAAGAGGAGTCCGATGAAGATGAGTACTAGAAGGTCTTCTGTTGGGATTCTTCAGATTAAGTAATCTTTCATTTTCCTGTTTCTGTAGATTTTTGTGAAGATCAAGGTTGTTTTCAACAGCAGCAGCGATATCTTTAACGAAACGTTCCATTTTGGCAGCAAAAATCTTAGAAGAAACTTTAGAAGGATGAACTCTGGTGGAATCTCTAGCTTCAGTGCTACTCTCCTGGATCTCAATCTGATTGCTGTTTTTTGTGCTTGTAGTAATGTTGTTGATGTTGATATGGTGGTATTTATGGCTTTCCTGTTTTATGTTTTTATGATTATGGCACTGGAAGTTTAGGTAGTATGTGGAAATAGTAGAATGAATGTAAAGTCTATGGTGGGCATCAATGGTACTGTAAGTACTGATATGTAAATCGGAAAGCTTTAATGAAGGTTTCTTTTTTGTGCAAATAGTATTGTTCTTCTTTTTGTGGATCTGGAGAAGTTCAGTTTGATGATGATTAGTGTTTATGAAGTGTTGCTTGTGGTTTTGGTAGGTAGTAGCAATGAAGAAGGGAAGAAGGTTCAGGAGATAGAAGAGGGTAAAGATCTGATTCAAGAGCTTGATGAAGATCTTCATGTTGTTGCCATTGCAGAGTTAGTAGAGTCTCTGCCTTCTCCTTCATTTGGTTGTCAATAGATTGTGATAAATTCAATTATAGATTATGTGGTAAATTCTATTAGTCTAAATCTCTGTGACACAAGGAAAAAGTCGTAGAATGCCCTACAACTGTTGAGTTTTGACCCACCCCCTAAAAATTCATCCAAATGCCCCAAAATTCACTGTTCATCATCCAAATGCCCCAAAATTCATCCAAATCCCATAGAAAAAACCTGAATTTTGGGGCATTTGGATGATGAATAGTGAATTTTGGGGTATTTTGGATGAATTTTTCAGAGGTGGGTCAAAACTCAACAGTTGTAGTCCATTTTGGGGCATTCTACGACTTTTTCCAAAACAAAAATATGAACCATAGAAGTTTGAGTGTGGAACTTTTTGAAGCGAACGCAGGTTGTAAAATCTAATACGCATATAAATTTAAGAGCATATGATCAACTCCAATCTAACCTCTATGGGAAAATCCCAGGCCTATTTTTTTTTTCTCGAAAATTGAATGTATTAAGAGAATCTAACTGTACAAAATGATACAAAGAGCTCCAAAATTTGAGCTGCCAAAAACAGAGGACTCTGGGCACAGAGTCATCTACAGCAATTACAAGCTAAGGTGGTTGAAAAGCAAAGAAACTGACCCAACTAAACATCCAATTACTCAAGGAAAATGAAATATCGGGATCAAAAGTTTTGAGCCAGGCGAAAACTGATGCTTCAATCCTTTAGACCAGCTATGAGAGGATTGAGTTTTGTTTTTAAAAACTCTATCATTGCGTTCGTTCCAAACATGCCAAAGTTTATCATGCAATAAATATCTCCAAATAACAGCACCAACATCCTTAAAGCACACTGTTTGCCACTTCTCCACCATCTGTATTAAAATCCCAGGCCTATTTTAACTACCACACAATTAAAAAACTTATAATACCAAGCTTAAACAATCTTAAGCCCCCGGTTAAGATTCAAAAAAGTAAACTTGAGCAAGAAAAGAAAATGTCACAATAGTAGGAAATACGCTTTCTCATTACCGAAACCCAATTATATTCGAGCATTGTACTCTTTCTCTAGGAAAATCTTTCTCAAATCTAACTAAATTAAGTTTATTTTGGTTATTGAAAATATGACACGTGGCAGCCAGTTATTGGCTGGTGCAGAGGTGTAGAGGATCCGGAGCGAAAACAAAATAAATATATATTTTAAGTAATTGATTTTCAATTCAATAATCATGCATGGTAGCTAATATTTTGGTGCAACCTACACTTAGTGATGATTGGTGTAATACACAACTTGGAGCTGAAGATCTAAGTGAGGATTTTGATGTTGGTATGGATGGTGGACTCAGACTTCGAGGTAGGTTATGTGTACCCGTTGATGACGGATTGAGACGTGAGGTGTTAGATGGAGCTCATCGTAGTCGATATACTCTTCACCCGGGTAGTACAAAAATGTATAAGGATTTGCGAAGACATTTTTGGTGGATCCGTATGAAGCGAGATATTGCAGAATATGTTTCTAAGTGTTGAACATGTCAGCAAATTAAGATTGAACACCAAAAACCAGTTGGAGAATTAGAACCACCTTCGATACCGCAATTGAAATGGGAAAACATCTCTTTGGATTTTATAGTTGGTTTACCGAGAACGAGAGAAGGATATGAATCTATTTGGGTAATAGTTGATCGGTTAACTAAGTCAGCACACTTCTTACCAGTGGAGAATGACTACAATGCAGATAAGCTAAGCGAGCTCTATGTAGACAAGATCGTGGTGTTACATGGAGTTCCAGTCTCCCTTGTTTCTGATAGGGGTGCTCAGTTTACTTCCAAATTCTGGAGAGGATTTCAGAAGGCTATGGGTTCATCCTTGGATCTTAGTACTTCATTTAATCCTCAGACTGACAACCAGACAGAGAGAATTAATCAGATACTAGAAGATATGCTTCGAGCTTGTGTTTTAGATTTCCAAGGTAGTTGGGATAAGTACTTGTCGTGGGCTGAACTTGCTTACACCAACAGTTATCAGTCGAGTATCGGTATGGATCCATTTGAGGCTCTATATGAGAGACCTTGTCGATCACCGGTGTGTTGGGAAGAAGTGGGAGAAAAGAGCTTTTTAGGACCTGATTTGTTTCGACTAAGTACGGAGAAAATCCTCGTGGTTAAGGATTGCCTTCGTAAGGCTCAGAGTAGACAGAACAGTTATGCTGATAGGAAACGTCGACCATTACATCTTCAAGTTGGAGACGAGGTGTTACTTAAGGTGTCTCCTATGAAAGGTGTAACGAGGTTTGGGAAGAAGGGAAAGCTAGCTCCGAGATTCATTGGACCATTTCCAATAACTGAGAAGATTGGAAATGTAGCATACCAATTAGAATTACCACCAAAGTTGTCGGGAGTGCACAATGTATTTCATGTTTCCATGTTGCGTAGAAACTTAAGAGATGAGGAGAGAGCTCAACAAGCAGACCTTAGTGAGTTGGTTGTGCATCCAGATGCTACATATGAAGATAGGCCGGTACGTATTGTAGAACGACAAGTAAGAAAACTTCGGACTCGTGAAATACAATTTGTTAAGGTGCAATGGAATCCGCAAGATGAGCGTGAGTCTACATGGGAACGAGAGGATGTCATTCGTCGTTCTCATCCACGTCTGTTCAATAACAAGGTACAATTTCGATTCCGAGGAGTGAATCCTTTTCTAGTGGGGAAGATTGTAATACCCAGCCTTTTAATACACATATATAATTAAGTTTGGGCTGAAGGGTAGTACTAGTGGGCTTGGGTACCTTATTGGCATGGCCCTTCATTAATAATTAAGAGAAAACATAATTTAGGTTTTTGACCTTTTCTCCTCCTGATCATGTGAAAGTGAGAATTTATAAAGAGAATTATTGAAAATAGAAAACATAAGAAGTTGCGGCAGTTTGTAGACCTAACACCTTATGGGGAAGAGATTATCAAAATAGTGATCAGTGGGGGTAAGTACTGTTCTTAGTTGTCGATTTGTTTCTCTACATGAATAATTGTTGATTGTAATTGTTTGTGTGTTGCTGTTTATTATTTTTAGGGCTTGATAATTGAAGAAAACTCTGTGTGAAGGTTTGATCATATTGCTAGCAAGCAATTGAGGCAAGTTTATTCTATCCCCTAGTCTCGGACTGATGTAGAGTAGTAATTAAATAACTCCTGAACTAATCCGTTTGTAGTCTAATCATCTATGAACTAGTACGTAGAGAAAGCACTAACCTTTATTTAATATTGATTGTTTAATTGTTTTACTACCTTCATTCAGTTCTGGAAAATTGAGATATTACTCAACTTCTATGTCACCCTATAATCTAGGTGTAGTACGGTTATTAATACCATACGTAACTGGGTGAACCCTGTCTCTAGCAAGGCTCTTAGGATGCTAAATTACGTGAATTGGAACCATTTGTTTCTAGGGTCAGCCATGAAGGAAAATTTATCTGCCATGTGTATTTATTTATGTATGAGCCTTTAGTTGTTTAAATGTCAATGAAACAGGCTATTACTGACTGATCTTGTTATGCTAAAACGCTAAAGTATATTGATCAGTATGATAGAGGTAAGTTTACATTGCGTGTTAGCAAATTAGTGTGTTTGCACACTTGTTACATTAGTGAGATTAATGGTTAGTAATGTATTGCGTGGTGGATCGATAATGGAATGAATGCAGGGATTGAAATTTTGACATGAAATTAACTGTGGTGGAAGTATGTCCCTTGTAAATTTGTTAGTTAAAACTCGGGAAACAAAGTGTATATATAATTATTTGAAAGAGCATCTAAATGGTGTTGGTGAGCAGTAATTTATTTGTTAGTGGATGGCAATGGAAATGTTAGTGTTCTGTGCACGTCTAACTGCAAGGATGAGTACTAACATAGACAGTTCGTCTTTTATGTGTTCACCGGCTCTGATACCAATTGAAAAAACAGGGGTACCGAAATACTACCAACTTTTTGTTTGGGCTCGTGAGACTTATGGTCAGATCTGGACGATCTCAAAAATCAATATCCAAATCTGTATAACCTGAGATTGGATCACAAGTGATCAGTCCGACGCAAGACAAGGTCTTGGTAAATCCTTTGGATGGATTAGGGACAACAATCAGGTTAACAATATCGTACTTCTTGTGTTTGCTTTAATTATATAATCAGAGAATATAATGCGGAAAGTAAACCACACAAGACACCATAGATCTTTTTAACGAGGAAACTACGACCTGTAGAAAAACCTCGGGACCTCGTCCAGATTGTACACCGCACAGTACAAATTGTCTACAAACACTAGCCTACTATAAGACTTCGGTCTGGGATGTAGCAAAGACCAACTCTATCCCTCCAAGCGAAAAGGCTAGAGTTTAACCGTTGTTAAAAGCTTGTGTCAATAATTTCGGCTTTGCAACCTCAATTATCAACTGTATGTTTGAACTGTCCTCTATTAGTTTGACATACACAAAGTGACTTCCTTCGGATTGCTCCAGGTCATACGGAAATCTACTTACAAGATTGGGGTTACACTGAAAACCTAGTAATCAATGCCAAACTTGTCTCTACCTCAATGGTTAAAAGAATCACTTAAGAAACTTACAAAATTGGAGCTAACTGGGTCTTACAACACGTCGTGCATCCTTGTGTTGCTTCCTTTAAACCTTGTAGTTGCATATCATTTCTTGAATGGCCTTATAGCAGATGAAAAGGACAGTAGAATAGACAAGAACGTATTCAGGCAACCAAGGATACAGGTTAATCCGATTTCAACCACTAAGGTCTCAATCTCCTACATGTGCTTCCCAACTCTCAAGAGAAGTCTTTATAGTCGTTAGGTAAATCCCATAGAGGAACGTCTACCTAATAGAGGATGACTTATACCACAACAAGCTTTCACCTAAGTGAAAAGAGTTTACGATCAATTCCACAAGGAAACTTCACGTATGCTTGATGCTTGTGGTTTTCGTTCTGAAACCCACTATTTATAGCACTCAATAAGATAGGTTGCTTAGGAATAAAACAACTAGTTACTTGTTCCACAAGTTTAGCAAGTGCCCGTGTAAAACAAACCCGTTACTTGACTTGCACACAAAGAAACCTACATCTCAATTGGAAATCTATATCATTTATCTGCCAAGTGTTTTGTTAGCTCAAAAACACTTCAAGAT
>JAJJMA010147160.1:0-11789 GCA_023529015.1 Papaver nudicaule
TCAGTTAAAATCAGTGTTTCGCCAATCCTACTTCTATTCACCATGACAAACCAGAAGTTGTCTTATGAAGTCACATTCACAAGCTTGAGCAAAAATGGTTCAAATTCTACAAAAATGGAGTTTGGAGCAATCGAATGGACTAGTATCCTGCACGTTGTGCGGAGCCCTGTTGCTATAACGTGGCCAGCTCAAGCTTCTAATTCTTCCACCACTAGTTTGATTTCTTCACTTTGATTGATTGCTTGCTGATGTTGTAACTTACCGAAATCGATCGCTTATGTTGTGTGAGATAATAAATTTTCTCTGAGGTTCTTCTTTTTATCACTAATCTATCACTTGTTTTTAGTCTAATCAATACAATTATTTTTTTTTTTGACAAGAAAAAGGTTAGAATTTCATTAAAAGAAAAAGGGATACACTAAACAGTGCTACAAACAAGGCCTAAGCCTAACAACAAGAAGTGAAAAAGAGCAGCTCTAACAAAGAGAGAAAGCCAATCTACATAAACAGAACCAGTTACCACTTACAACCAGAAAGAACACTAAATCTTCTTCTTAGCAGGGATAGGAGTCCTCATTCCGCGCCCTAATTTCTCATTGTTTGTCACTCCATCCCAAGAGAGTTTGGCTATTTCCTTGTTTTTCGAGGGATGGAACCTGTCGGCAATGTCGCTAAAGATGTTTCTTACCTCAGAATCTCTGCCTTCGCGATCCACTTTGAACGATCCAGTCAGTTGCATTAGTTTGTCTATGTTCTTCTCTTTGTCTAAAGGTTTATACTTAGAGACTTCTTCAATTGGCTTCATCTTTTCCGCTTCCATTTCTTCATCTTCTGACTCCCAAACCGAATCTGCTTGAACATCAATGTTAGAGGTCATCCCAATTATTAGTAGAGCTAGACGAGATAGTATGCCCAAAAGCCACTGCCCAACTAATCACTAAAGCCTTAGCCTCTATTCCATGATCCGAGTCAGTTCGGAAACTATAAACCACCTTAACAGTTAACATCAGATCTAGCTGCAATCTGAAATTTGTTTAAAAGAAAAAATCCCCATTTTCATTTCAGCAAAAGTCTTTGGATCAACCCTTTGATTCTTATCATTACAATCTACAATCAAATGGCTATTGCAGTACTAATAACTCATCTCATTTCATGAATTGGCAAATTGTGCATGATATACCAAAAGCAGCTTCATCTGACTACAACAATATCTTAGATTGGGGTCAATAACCTATAGTGGACGTGTAATCATAGGAACGCCCGTTTCTGGACGAAAATTATTCATAATGACCTATAGTGGATTCCGTACGGTTTTTTTACTTAAATACCCTTTAAAACATATGACTATTACGGTAAATGGCTGGACACTAAAGTGTTTAATATTATTTTATTAATTTTTAAATATTATTTATATTTGAGTGTCCAGAGGACACCAGGAAATATTGTCTGGACATCCGGTATTTTCGTAAATAAGATGAAAACCAAAATCTGAGTGTCCACTGGACACCAGAATTCGAATGCCTGGACATTGTGAAATAAGGGTGCACAAATATTTGCACTTGTTAATAATATAGTTACACCTCTGTTACATCTCCTTCTTTTGTGCTTATAACTCCTCACATCTGCTCACCATTCTCACCATTTCATACAACAGATGATGGTGATACTTCGTCGGGCTTTGGTTCTCGTTGATGCTGTGTGAGTTTTGATCTGCAGATCTTTAGTATACCACCGCCGATACCATCAAATCTGCGGTTTATAAGGTGAGATTTATTTTATTTTTGTAGAAATCTGTCAATTAGGTTTAATTCAGAAATTAGTTTTTTTTTTTTTTTATATAAACAAATTAGGTGGGTATATACATTTCCAAATTGAAGTGAAGTTTATTCGGTGGAAGTAAATTTACATTGAAATTTTCTATTTTGGATATCTTTGATTTTTTGTTTTGGCTTAGGGTTTCATCTGGTCATTGTTTTTTTTATTTTTTCAATTCAATGATTCGGTAGCTGTATGATGTTGTTTATACTTGTTTTGGGATGTTAAATTTCATTGGAAATTTTTTGTGGAGTTTTTAAATTTCCAATGATTTAGGATTCTTGAGCTGTAGAATGTCCTGGTAGTTTGATAAAAAGGTTCTCGTGCCACAGGAAACTGCTAATGAATTGGGTCAGTTGTTGAGGAGACTGGATTCTATTTTTGAGCTCACTCCTTCCCTTATTGAGCAAATGGCTACCAGAACCATCCGTCAAAGGTCCCAACTCATGCAATTGAATGCATTACTCAGGTTTGTGTGGTTCGTCATGGTTAATTGGTTTCTTGTGGTCCGATAAATTTGCTGATTACTAAATGTTATGCTTTTGTGAAGCCCAGAATCTCTTGTTTCTGCTTCTAGTCCAAAGCTTACACTAGAACTGGCAACGCTACGTCAAGGTAAAACCAGCATATGAAGATATGTAAATAATCTCACTTTCGGAGCTTTGTTTTTCTTTAGTAAAAGTTGACTACTTATTGACCGTGAGTTGCTCAATTGGTTTTGTAGCATATATAGTTCTAGGTTTTTAGTCTGTGTAAATAAAATTGCTAAGTGGCTGGCCTTAAAATCCAATGCACAACAAGGCAACCACGCTAGTGTGATTTATTAAAATTGTTGCCGTTCTATTAAGATTTTAAAGAGGCTTGTGCCACAGGTGATAATACTTCCTCCCAAAATGCCAAAGAAGACCATTCCGGTTTTGATTCACTACAATGGTAACTGGGCTGATCGGATTTCGGGAGGTGACAAGTACGACTGTGGGGGGGTACTACAACCTGTGACTTTACCCTGTGACTACACTCTAGCGGATTTAAAGGTCAGGGCGGCGCGTCTAGATGGTTTCTTGGACGGACCCTCGTTTAATGTCTACGGTCTTATGCCGGTTCCTGACACCAACGAATGGATCCGGTTTTAATCACCAACGAGGAAGCAATGGGGATTTACGCTGCGAAAGTACCTGTACCTACCAGATTTTTTACAGTGGCAACTACAGAAGCACAGTTAAATCATCGCTCTCCCATAACTTCGACGAGTGGCATAGGTATGTGATTTTGTCCCTCTAATTGCTTTGTTGTTCCTGTGGAATCACTTTTGTCCATTGATTACACTAACACTCACATTGTTCTCGGTGGCCTTCGCGGTGCTTTGTCCGGAGCAAAGACCCAGAACGTGAAAGTTCCCCACCCCAGCCAGAAAAGAATATGAAGTACGATGATCTTGTTGTTGGTAACACATTCAAGAACAAAAATTTATTAAAACTTATCTTGGACATTGCCAAAATTATATATAAACTTAACTTCAAGTACCAGCATTCCGGTAGTAGAGTTCTTGCAGTCAAATGCAAAGAACGGTCATGCATGTGGAATCTGAGGGCAGTCAAGATGGGTGCTCTTCCCTGGTTTGAAATCAGTACAATCAGAGCACCTCACACATGTGATCGTGCCAACATCGTCATAAAATTAAAGTCAGCCAGTCGTGCCCTTGACAAGCTTTTCAAGAAAAAATATTCCAAGATGGATCTTCGATATATACCCACAGAACTAGAAGAGGACCTTCGAACGAATTATGGTGTGAGTATCCCTCACAGGCAGGTACGCGGTGGTTGTAAGCCTGGGATTGAGCAGATTAGAGGTTCCCCCGACGAGTATTACCGGTTCCTAGTGGATTATAGTTACATGCTTCAGAAACATAACTCCGGAACTATTACAGCAATTGAAACCGATGAAGAGCATCGTTTTCAGTACTATTTTATGGCTCTTGGAGTATGCATACAAGGATTCAGAAACTGTTCAAGACCGGCATTCGCTGTTGATAGTAACGCAACTTACCGGCGAACACAAAGGAGTACTGTTGTCTGCCATAGGGTATGATGCCAACGAAAATATATACCCTATTGCGTTTGCCGTTGTTGATTCGGAAAATGACAAGGCATGTGGTTGGTTCATGGAAAAGTTATCCGGTGTATTGGGAGTGAGTTTTCAAAGCAAAAGGATCTTGTTATTGTTTCAGACAGATCGAAAAGGATCCGACAAGCAGTTGTAAAGGTGTTTCCTGCTGCTACTCATCTTTATTGCGCCTACCATATTCGAGGTATTTAACAAAGACACCACTTTATACTGCATGTTATTCCAAGGATTCCAGCTTTTGGTATGCATTAATTTACCGGATGCGTTTAGGCCTGAATATCTATTGTCCTATCTATTTGGCCTGGGTTGGACATTTATGCAAGCTGCCCAAGCTTACACTGTATCTGAGCACAACACGGCTATGAAGGAACTTGAGACACTCAGCAAGGGGGAGTAGCGGAAGTGTGGGGTATCGGAGTGAACAAGTGTGTCACAAATCAGGCCATTACCAGAATGAACTGCCTGCTCAAATGAAACTTGTTTTTGTTCAGATAATAATTTCTGACTGCAAATGTGAGTTCCCCATTGGTGCTCTTTCTCTTTTAGTAACTCTGGTGTGAGATATGTTCTTGAATACCTGGTTTGTGATCATCATGAATTGTTTCTTTTTATTTTTATTTCAGTTGTCCTGGATATTTTATTTGATATTACCGTTGGACCTCAGCATTCCTCAAACGGAGGCCAGTGAGAATCCACTGAGCTATACCCAGGTTCGCATGTGTCCTGGGTTTTAGTAATCATCTCAGGCACTTAATTGAGATTGTAGCGGGTCTTGCGATGAACACTTTATTACATTTTAGCATCGCACCATTACATTTTAACGTTGGGTTCAAGGTTAGCTACTCCACCCAAAACACAATATGGAACATGACAAATGATTGCCTGTTAAATTTACTCCCTGGTACTCCAATGTGAAAAATTACTGTTGCAGCCAGGTGAGGTAATCTTTGGGTAAAGAAAATTTCCTTGTTGGGCCAGCCGAAGAAGGGATGGAGGACCTTCTTATATGGTCACTGGGGTGAGCAAGGGACAAATGCGGATTAGGGGTCACCGGCGTCCAATCCACCAAATTTGCGGATTTGGAAAGTCCACTCGTGTCCAGTTCAAACATTCACTGATTAGGGGGTGATGCATATGTGTGAGTTTGTTGGAAAAATACAGTTATAACTAGAAGTTGCAAAACATTTTGTAGGCAGGGCCGGCCCCGAGGCAAGGGTGGCAATGACTGTCTTTGGGGCAACACCGGCCAGGGGGCAGCAAAATTCGTGGGGGTGTTTTATATAATAGCTTATATGTGGGGGCTAAAACGTGATTATACACAAAATATTGGATATAATCATAAGTGACTAAGGGTATGATATAGATATAGAAAATCTATTAATTCAATGGTCTAATAGTAAATACTTAATAACTATGAATGAAGAAGAGAAAAAAACAATGCTTAGTTTTCTATCACTTCTCTGGCCGTCTTCGTTCCTCCTTTCCTTCCTCTTCCTGGCTTCTCCAACTCAACTGATCTCCAAATCTCCACCACTCAGTAGCCACCTCTTTTAATTCAATGGTGAGTGACGTTTATCTCTAATCTATTAATCCATTTTTTTTTTCTTTTCAACATTTATATTTTCTTTATTAATCCAATTTGAGATTGTATTTCTAGGGCAAACACTTTGAATCCCCAATTTAATAAAATTCAAGTTTTCAATGTTCTAAAATCAGATTTTATAGTTTCACTCTTTAGGGTACTTGTGATAGGAGTAAACGGCCTGTTGCACATGTTGTAAATTTGCGTATAAAAGTTTATGTAGGCACTTGTAGTTACTACTATCTTAACTAAAAAATCTGGTTTTTAGTTTTGAGTTTTGGGTTTTGGTGGTATCGAGTAAAAGAGAAAAAACTTGGGTTTTGCGCGATTTCAAGACCAAAATCGAAAATATTAGGTTGTTGGGTATTTTTCCATCTCGTATACCTTCCACATCATGATTAATGTTGTTTGTGTAGGTTGAATCCAACAAATAGAACCAAAAATCACCATTTTTCCTTCATTTTTCGAAACCTGAAGCAGTTTCAGCCCAGAGAAACGCAACATTTGTAAGCCGAAACTGACCACTCAAGAACATCTCGGCTCACTCGATTAATCTTTTAACCAAGCCGAAACTAGTTAGCCCTTGTTGGCCAATGGTCGAACACCAACAAGTTTCGGCTCAGAGTTTGGAAATCTAGAGTCAGCCGAAACTTGTTTAACAAATGGTCAGTGATGCCTGTTGTTTTCGGCCCAGAAGTTGAATTTATCGTGTGTGCCGAAACCTTTTCGGCCCAGGTTTGTACTAGTTGTGTAGAGCCGAAACCAGTCCTGTGGAGCCAATAATGATGTTCTTTTCACTCTTCTACTCATATGCAAACACCAAATGTACTTAAAAACATAAAATTCAAATAGTAGCATAACCAACTTACATAAATTCCAACATCCAAAGTACTTAACATGAAGAACATAGTCTTAAAAGGAAATAAATGCTGAACTAAAAACACATCACGTTAAACCAAACTTGTTGAACATGCATTAAACCTTGAAAATTGGTTAAAGGTCAAGTTTTCAGTATTGGTTGCCTGTTGAACATGCATTAAACCTTGAAAATTGGTTAAAGGTCAAGTTTTCAGTATTGGTTGCCCTAATTAGTTTAGTTTGAAGGTGCTCCACGCATACGGTTAAGACCTAAGCGTTTGGAGTACCCCGGGGGACGAGCAAGAAGACGAGCCATCTCTCCTAAGATTGGCATGGTTGGTAGCATCTTCCACCAATGAGCCTGCATAACTCTGTACCGATGTGAAGGATCCTTGGGAAGAAACACAGCTTCATATCCTCCCTTGTCGCTTCCTGCAACAAAGATGTTTTTCCCGTAAATGGCAAATCCTTCCATTCCCTTGTCAAATCCCTGTGAGTAGCAACCTGCACCTACTCCCCAAGTTGGGTCGTTGAACCTCCAAAGCCATTCTGGGTGGACATGAACTCCAGGGTGATTTGTGGCCCATGGGTCACCAGTCATTGGAGCTACATATTCACCATCACGAGACAAGGGTCCCAAGACAGGCAGCAAGTGAAGATTGTTCATCCAGTGGTCGTCGATAAGTTGCCTAGAGAGCTCACCATCCGGAGGAAGGGCAATTGCAGTTGTTTGATCCTTCCCTGCTACGAGGAAGAATTTGTCCAGGAAAAGGACAATCCCCTCATCCGGTTTGCAACGACGAAAAAAGTCATTCCCAGCATACATTTGCCAAGTAGTATCCATAACATTAGGCTTCTCCTCATATTCTTCCTCTTCATTTCTAAGATTCAATGGACAAACACAAAATAACATGTATGAGGGCACTGATCAATTCATTTACCAGGAGACAGTGGCACCTAAACTCATGGTCTCGGCCCAGAAATATTACAAATTTTCTGAGCCGAGATGTTCTTCAGTTGCAGAGAAGAACATTAGTCTCGGCTCAGAAACTTTTGAATTTTCCGAGCCGAGACAGTTTCGGCTCTAGATCTATACTAATTTTGTGAGCTGAGACTCATTCTGTGTTCGAAAAACGAAGAGGAAATCATCGATTCTAACAATTTCTATCAATCAAACTCAAATAAATCATCAGGGGTTTGTGTAAAATACCTTCTCATACGCATAGCAGGGTCTGGTTCCGGTGTTTCTTCTCCTTGTTCGTCGATTTGTTGTTGTTCGAGTTGATTTGATGAAGAACCCGCATTGGGATTGCTGGGTAGATTAGTGAATTTGATGTGGGGTTTCTTCAGAGCAGCATTTTTCGGAGGCATTTTATCGACGAAGAAATTTTTCGTTAATCGTCGATGAATTCGTCGATTAACCGAGGAATAAAAACGAGAACGATTAAAGTTTCGGCTTTCTTTGTCTGAGAGAAGAAGAAGAAGAAGAAGAAGTAGTAGTAGTGGTTTTGTTTAGGTGTAGTGGTTTTGGTTAGGATATTGTTGAAATTAAAATTAGGATTAGTGGGGGACAAATTGGTAAACTCACGATTTTTAAGCGTAATTTAGACCTTTCACGCTAATTTAGTGGGTCCCAAACTTTTCACCGCACTACATCCAAATGTTAATCATTGCATCCAGACGGTTGGATCAAAGAACGGGATGTGGGGAGGGACGTGAGGGCGGTAGGTATATCATTGTTGTTTTCTCTTCTGTTTTTAGCGGTTTAAACTGCTCATATCCCTTACTGCTATCATTATTTTTTATTTTTTTTTGATCGGTGCTATCATTATTCCTTTGACTGTCTTTTGGTGTAATATCATGTCATACATTTACTACTACTGCCTTCAATTCGAGCCTTCACTCTTTGATCTCTGCACCCAACCTTTTCGCCCAACACATATACTATATTCGAGAAAAAATCCTCTGTCTCCAAATTTCGTGTCCCCCCCCTGTACCAAGAGAAGGAGGGGGAGGGTATATATTCCCACTCATCTCTAGTATCTGTTTTGCCTGTTAGTCTTATTTAAAACCATTAATTGCTAGTATTGGTTCTACATAATGGAAAATCTTATAGAACTCATCCGCACTGACTAAGTTTTAAGCATCCATTCAAACAGTTAAACGCTTGCATAAAAATCTATTGATAAGTACGAAAAAAAATCCAGGTGCCTTGTGTAAAAGTTTTGTCATGAATATAAATATCTGATGCTTTCAAGCAGGTGCAAAAAAGAACATGTTCTGTTAGATTCTTGACGTTTTGGCCCAAAAACACTTGGTGGACACCGGATTTCCTACACCAGATTTCCACACCGGTACGTGGCATCCAGTGGTTGGCTCGTTTTTATGGCAGGGGGCCTGCTAATCTTGGGGGCCTACGGGGGCCTACTAATCCTACGGTGGATGTCAATGCCACATAGCGGTGTAGGGATCCGGTGTAAAAATCCGGTGTCCCTGTAGCACGACTCCGTTTTGGCCGGTCAGCTAACTTGCTAGTTGCTCTTTCGCCGAATCACGGCTTTTGGTTGCTTGCTTTCAGCTGACTCAATCATTATTACATCTTTCTCTCCTAAATCTTTGACTGAAACAAAGGTGTTTTTGTGAGGGAATACTTGAAGGATTTTAGCACAGTTGACAATATCTTCCGAGGTTGTTAAAGCTACTGGGTCATAAATAACAAGAGAGAAACCTTGTAAACATAGAACACACCCACTCTTGGTAATGGCTAATGGTTCTCCTATGGAAACACAAAACTCTCTACTCCAACCAAGTAGCTCCTGTTCGACCTGCTCTTTCATGCCAGAAGTATCATTAATCTCTTTCCGTAGCCATATGCCAGTATGTATGCCTTCGTTCTCTGAAGGAAGAACCTCCAAACTCTTAGATGTAGCAAGACAACTCTTATCTTCTCATTGTGTGAGTTGACAATACATGCGTCTGTATCTTTAAATTGTAATGTCAACTATCTACTAAGTTTTGAACAGCATCATTTTGATATTTGAAGAGGCGGTTGGAAGGGATCTTAGCTTATCTCGAAATTGTTTCACTTGTCTAACTCTATCACGCGAGCCAACACTAGAACGAAAAACTAGAGAAACTTCCTCTAAAATCTTTGCATTTTTCAAAAGAAAACTCAGAAGTTGGAGCTCAGCATCACATCCTTCGACGTCTTTAATCTCGACAAACTTGAGATGAGATAGTATTCCAGGCAATGACAATCCTGCTTCCCAATCATTTCCAACGTCTGCAAAATTTGACTGCATCCAACCAATCACCCCAACTGATAAGTCACTTAAATGTCATATAGAAGTAAATTTCGTCAAACGAGAATAGAAGTATTAGAACTGTTGGAAAGAAATTATAAGCAAATATATAAAACAAAAAGCTTAATTAAACGTTACCTCCCTGGATACAAGTCTTAATCTAGTTATTTTAGGAGAAATCTTGAGCAAGTATGCTATGGCCCGGAAGCAACCTCTTGTAGACCACATATCCAGACACAAATGTAGCAGATTACAAAAGACAGGTGGTTGAGAGTCTAACAAGTCAGGTGCTTGTGAGAGAACCTTAAAACGTAAAAAAAAAACAAATCTTTAGATAATATAGAAACTAAATTCTCCCTCAACTGTAGTAAAAAAGGACTACTTCGTAGAGTAAACCATTTACGCAAAATTGTTTAATTCTTGGATGAGAGGAAACGTACATACCTCAAGGCATCCAGGTGATAATCTCATAGCTTCCACCTTATAAAACGCTCCAAGATATTTCATCATGCGTTTAGCATACACATATTTTACCATTGAAGGAAGTTTTAAATATGTTTCTGCATTCTCACCTTCTCCTATTGCTCCGAGTTCTATACAAAATCGTACAACCAATAGTGGAGAATAGTTTTCTATAAAATAGTCATGCATGAACAAAGAACAGAAAGTGAAGACTTTCAGATTTGGAGCACATAACTTGATAATGTTAGCCATAGTATCATTTTGTGGCACAAGGTGTCTAAACCGACAAATATAATTTAACTCCTTAAGGCTGACATTATCAATAATCAGCTTGCTTTGGGCATCAGTTTTTATATCAGAATCATCTATCAGTAACGTTTCAAGAACGGGACAACTTGAAAAGAGTCTTGTGGATACTTCTACATCGGAGATTGATAATCCACTCAAGCATAGTACTTTAAGCTGGGGTAAATTCATTGATTTTGGTAGTATAATATCTCCATATCTGCCATTAGCCGCCAATAAGATTTCCAACTTTGTCAGCGATTTGCAATTCAGGAGGTGGTGAGAAATTTCGTATGCCGAATCATTAATTTCAGTGATTACCAAACGAAAGTTTTTCACATTATACTTAACTGCAGCAAAGCTCCATTTGGTAACATTCAACATCATTAAATGATCATAAGCAGACTTCTTCCAACGCATACTAAACTTCTCAATATCGATCTGTTTGCGAGAAAACAATACCATGTCTACAAACATTATGAAACTATCTTGTTTGTGTTTTGAAAACGAACTCCTATTCTTAGAATCGATAAGGATTTCCAAGTATTCATCCACCTTTTCGACAAAACACTAGTCTGAACAACATAGGGATTTAGTATCAATGAGAAGAGACATGATGTTTTGAATTAGTTGATCTGGTAACATACTGATTCTATCTTCCCCATTAAAATATGGTGCATGCCTTGTTTCTTCCATATTTCTTACTAATAAACCTTAACGAAAACCCCCAAAACTAGTTAATTGTGCAATGGAAATAAACAAAACCCTTAGTCTCCAATACTGCAATGGGATTACTCTGAGCAAAAAAAAAAAGAAAAACCTTAAATCTCAAGATTTGCAGATTAAGAGACGAAAACAAGAAGTACCTTTGATTCTAGGAATGTCTGATGATCCAATGTGAAGTCTTGAATTTAGAAAAAAAAATATACTAGTCCTCGGTGCATATACCACGTGATCTTATTATTATGATAAGGTTCAGCACCCCTCCTAAACACCAGATTGCTGGAAGTGCAAGAATCATCAAAAACCAAATTAAAGCTTATTTACTTTGCTTTGTGATCATCACAGAATTCTTGCAAGTTTGAATATCCAGCGAAGAAGAAGAAAGTAAATTGGAGTCGTCCGAGAAGGAGACAACGAGGTGAGCAAATGGCAAATGAGATATCTCTCTTCTAGGGTTGAGTAATTTATTCATGAGTTGAGAGATCTTTTTAGGGTTGAGATTTGCAGATCTGAGAATACTGTCGAGAATACTGTGTTGTTGTTTCGGTTTCTCAGAGATGAAGAGAGAGTGAAAGAAAGAAGGAAGGAAGATGAAGAACAAGTGGAAATGCGAAAATCGAAAATGCTTATCGCCCCCC
>JAJJMA010147171.1:0-14923 GCA_023529015.1 Papaver nudicaule
CTGTTCTTACCTCTATATTATATTATATATATTGTGAAGGTTTAGGACTGAAATATATTTGTTGCGGTTCGACAACGCATCAAATTTTGGCGCCGCTACCGGGGAGGCAATAACTTTGTTATTTTGTCTTTGAGTTCTATTTTATTATTTCTATACTCATATTTGAGTCTCTTGTTTCAGGTACTTATCTCTGGCATCAACACGTTGGGAATACGAACATTGCGGTATTGTTACTCGCCGAGGGACAGTGCTACAAGATCCTCAAATAACAGAGATTCCAGATGAAGAAGTTCTGGAAACCGAAGAAGCTATGGATGAGAAAACACTCAGAGAACTAGCTTCTCATAAGCTCGATGAACAACGTTGGTGTATCCAAACAACCTCAAAGTTTGAGATTAAACCAGGGTTGCTCAGAGAGCTTCTGAAGTTCCATGGAATGTCCAATGAAGATCCAAGCAATCACTTGATGGAATTCCACAACATTGTTTTGGCCATGCTTCCTAAGGATGATGATGATGCAGATAGAGCCATGCTTAAGGCTTTTCCATTTTCCTTGCAAGGTTCGGCGAAAGATCGGCTATGTTACTTATCTTCGGGTAGTATCACAACTTGGAAAGCAATGAAACAACTTTTCTTAGAAAGGTATTTTCCTGCTTCTCGAGCGACTCAACTAAAGAGGGAGATATCATCTATTCGCCAAATGGTGGGTGAGACTTTGTTTGAAGTTTGCGAGCGTTACAAGAGATTGGTGGCGAGCTGTCCACATCATCAAATCAGTGATACTCAAATACTTCAGAACTTCTATGAAGGTTTAGTTCCACCTGACCGGAATCTCCTTGATGCTGCAAGTGGAGGTGCATTCATGAGTAAGACTGCAACATCGGCTAGAGAATTAATTGACTGTATGGCAGCAAATTCTCAACAAATTTACAGCCGTTCTGAAACACTTGTCAAGAAAGTGAATGAGGTAAGTGAATCTCCTGATCTTTATCAGAGAATGGATAATCTAACTGCTATGTTGCAACAGGTTGCAGTGGCGGTGATACCTCAACATTCAGCAATTCAAGAGGGCAACGAGCAAGTTAATGCTGTATTTCCAAATCAGCAGAGGCCGAGATATGATCCCTATTCTAACACTTATAATGCAGGATGGCGAGATCACCCTAATTTAAGCTATGCTAACAAGCAAGCTGAGGTTCAACAACCTAATTACAACCGCCACAACGGGTACCAACAACAATTTCAGCCACCGCAACAACAACAAAACCAAGGTTCAAACATGGAGGATTTGCTGAAGTCATTCATACAAAGGACTGAGAATGCGGTGAAAGATTTACAAACACAAGTTGGCACTATGGCAGTTGAGTTGAACCAATTGAAGTCACAGAATAGTGGGAAACTCCCTTCTCAACCTATCATCAATCCAAAAGAAACGGTGAATGATGTGACATTGAGAAGTGGTACACAAACTGTGCAACAGGAGGAAAAGATCACCAAATCGAGTTCAGTTGAACCTGACAAGGAATCTGAGACTCCTCCTAAAACTACTGAGGTACCTAAGAAAATTTCTAAATCTCATGTTTCTACTTATGTTCCGCCTTTGCCTTTTCCTCGCAGGTTTGCTACTTCCAAAAAGACGGAACAAGAGACTGAGATTGTAGAAATTCTCAAGAAGATTCATCTGGATATTCCATTTGTGGATGCTATCAAACAAATTCCTCATTTTGCGAAAGTAGTGAAGGATTTGTGTACCAAGAAGCGAAAACTCAAGGGTAATGAGGTAATGAGTGTGGGGGAGAATGCATCTACTGTCTTGCATAAGAAACTCCCACCAAAATGTAAAGATCCAGGTAGTTTCGATATTGGTAATACTAAATTTAGCAAAGCCATGTTAGATTTAGGGGCTTCAGTGAATGTTATGCCCGCATCCATATATGAATCTCTTAATTTAGGTCCATTAAAAGAAACAGGTGTTGTTTTACAATTGGCTGACCGTACTAATGTTTACCCTAGAGGTGTTGTTGAGAATGTGTATGTGCAGGTCAATCAATTGGTATTTCCAGCAGACTTCTGTGTGTTGGAAATGAACGAAGACTCATCAGATTCATCCATCCCTTTGTTGTTGGGACGACCATTCATGAAGACGGCTAAAACCGTCATTGATGTTGATGAGGGAACGTTGACATTGAAATTTGATGGAGAAACAATACGTTTCAACATTTTCGAGACGATGAAACATCCTAGTGATGTTAACTCTTGTTTCTCCATAAATGTGGTTGGTGATGTAGCTGAACGAATATTCAAGAAAAGAAGGCAAAAGAGTTCAGACAATTGCAAGGAAAAGAAAAAGGCGAATTCTGGTGACAAAATTTCTGAAAAACACTTTAGTGTTGGACAGAAAGTTCTTTTATTTAAATCTTGCCTACATTTATTTCCTTGTAGAATGAAATCACATTGGATATGACCTTTTGTTGTGCTAACTGTGTTTTCCAGTGGTGCAGTGAAAATTCGTAGTTTGTCAACGGGAAAAGAGTTTAAGGTGTATAACCATCGGTTAAAACCTTACTGTGAGAATGATATCCCTCTGGAGGAATCATAGAGACATTACGTCAGGCTGATGACGTTAAAACAAGCGCTACATGGGAGGCAACCCATTGTTTGTATCTAATTTTGATGTTTTGATTGTTTTTTTTTTCCGCAGAGAGACGAAGATGGTGCTTAATGGGAGTCAACCCATTCAATTTCGTTTTGTGGGAGTCAACCCACCGGATATCTACCGCATTTTAATTCCATTGGATGAGTCAATCTACATTGAGGACAATGTAGAGTTCAAGTGTGGGGGAGGTAAGTCCTTATTTCTGACTCTCTCAAATGGCGAAAAAAAAGAACTACCAAGGCGAAAAATAGAACAGCCGAAGAAAAAACACCACCCATAAAAAAGTGAGATGGGTTAAAAAATAAAAAAATAAAAAAAATTGGGTGAAATAGTCAAGGATTGAGCTATGCAATCGCCATTTAGACTGAGAGGATTTCAGCAACTCTCTGTGCCAATAATCAAGTAAATACGACTTTCGATTTGCCATAAATATAAGAAATTAGCTTGTGGCATATAATGCACCAATTCTCTGAGTAATAGAGACATATGAATGTCCAAAATAATATAAGTCATAGCCATGAGCCACGATTAAGAATTGAAGCACCGATTATAGAAGCAAGTCTATAATCAGGAAAACAGACGAGTGATGCTAACATAGCTTAGCCACAATCAAGAATGCATGAATGTTTCCAATTCAAGACCTAAAGATAGGCCACATGAATGATAATAAGCTATGTTGCATAGCATAATAATCTTATTAGAAAGTTAGATATAGTATGTATGAGGATGGACAATAACATTATGTCATATTCGGATTTCTGGATAGTTTACACGTCATCTATTCCAAAAATCACCCTGGCCAGCGTATATTCGCTAAAATCACGAAATTTTAGTATGTTATGGGGAACTCACAGAGGAGAAACTTTCGTGAAGGAAGTTTCTCCTGATTGTTCACGGATTGGGCCGTAAAAATCGTCCTTTGAGGCAATTCGTAATCTGCCAGATTTCCGAATTTGATTAGGAAACTAGAGTATCATGGATTCAATAAAGTCCATAATCATCTAGGACTTGGATCAGCGGGACCCATAAGTAGAGGTAGCTCAAGAATGAATAAGTGGGACCCTCAATCTATGGTGAGTGATGAAAGTGGGCCCTACCATTGTTTTGTAGGCCACCTATGAAAGTGGGGTCTACAAAAAGAGCTGCGCTAGCAACAAAAGTGGGGCCACGACATGGATCACGGCTAAGGCCCAAAAGTGTGGGGTCGTGGCTAGGGACGCAAGGTAGGAGAGATTTTAGCTTAGGGAAGCAAGGGGATGGGCGTGAGCTAGGGAGAGATTTTAGCTTTGGGAAAGCAAGGGAATGGCGTGGGCTAGGATGGGATGGCCGTGTGGGCCACCCATCCATGGATGTGAGCTAGGCAAGCCAAGAGATGAGAGTTTTTAGGACAAGCAAGGGGACGTGAGCAAGGGAAGGCGTGGGCTAGGATGGGATGGTCGTGGGCCACCCATCCATGGACGTGAGCTAGGCAAGCAAGAGGGGACGTGTTTTTAGCTTAGGGAAACAAGGGGAAGGCGAGCTGGGATAGGAGAGATTTTAGCTTAGGGAAACAAGGGATGCAACAGGTGCATAAGCATAAGCTAAGGCGCGTGCACAAGCACAGGCGCATGCATAAGCTAAAGCGCGTGCACATGCACATGCGCATGCATAGGTATTTTACGTGTAGGCTAGGGATGTGAACCAAGCTACTAGGCCATGGTCGTGAAAGATCAAAATATGACTATGGTGACCAAATTTCTTATCCCTATTGTAAAATAAATTCATGCCTTGTCTCAAGTTGTTCCAGGATGCCAAAAATTGATGCAAAATTACTCTTGCAACCTCCTCGCCAAAAACCACCATCAACATTTAGTCCCCTGCGCAGCATGGAACCGTGAGTGTTCCAGGGTGAGCATAAGTTGATGGACTAGCCACGTCTGCGTAGACTCTTTAATCGCGAACATGGAGCCCAAACTGGACCTTGTACTTTGGAGTACTCGCATAAGCTTGACTTGTGATAATCTTGTCATCTTATTCATGACTCTTTTGTGCGGCCAACTCCACCTAATCAGAAGTTCGTTAGCGTCGCAACACAAGAGACCAATACTGAAACTGTATCTTTCGGTGTTAACCGTCTTCCGGGTGGAGCATCACTTTCCCCAGCTAGTAGCAGCTCCATGGTGACTCCTTTAAGTGCTAATCAAGTCCCCAATCCATTTTCAAAGGATTGGGTAACGGTAAGACTTCATTCTCTTTGCTACATTTTCACTTTTAATAGAAAAGTAAAAATCCCGTCAGATTTTCCTGTTTCGAGTCATTGCGCGAGAATGGCCATAAAATCTTCATCCGACATTGGATTTTGATGGTTGACCCCAATTTAGAAAAAGGACTTCAATATCTTTCACCTCAAAAAAGAAAATATGAATTCCACGCTGTTTTGCTTGTTATTTCATGTGCCACAAGTTGGCGTGACCTCCAGAAATATTGCAGACTGCATGCTGTTCAGTGAAAAAAATCGTTCCGGCCAGTAGATTTTCTCAAAAATTAAGCCCTTGTAGCACGTTGTAGAAAACATCCATACGAACAACTTCCGTGAAGAAAAATTTTCCAAATTCCTTACGAATTTGTATAGCTTTTGAGTTTTTCTGCAGTACTCCGTAAGAATTCAGACGTCAGAAAATCCCTTCTTTAGAAAACGTCGTGAACTCATTGTAATATCTTCTTTTGATGATGTTTCTTCCTTATTTGATGTAGGATGGACCTGCTCCAGGCTTTGAGAATGCTTCATTCACTCCCTTCGGCCAAAGCTCACTCTTCGGTGGAGCAACTCCGGATGGCACGACTACGGAGCGAAATAAAAGTGGAGAAACAACAGGACCCAAATCCTCCGTAACACCTGATGCTACACAGGTTACTTTTGTCAACTCTTTTAATTTGAAGTAAACTATTTCAGTATTTTATTCTCACCTTTTTTGCTCTTGCAGCCTTCTGGTGGTAACGAAGAGATGGAAGATAGTTACTTCGTCGGTAAAAAGATCAGTGATAGTCAAAACCTCAGTAAGGATTTTGACGATGTTACTGATGAGCTATTATGTGAGATAGAGGAATTAATCACTGCATTAGAAATCTTCAAACTCAACTTGTCATGGCTTCAGGCGAGAATCAAATATGTCCGAACAAGGCGTGCTGCTGTTGGTAAGTTCACCCATGAATTGGTGAATCAAGAAGAGATAAATAATGCTGCTAGAGCTGAAGAACTCCATAAGTTGACTGAAGATTTGAAGAAGAAAGCTGTTGATATTGCCAAAATAAAGAAGGCAGTTGATGAAGGAGAAAAATCTTCACTAGATGGTTGTTTCTGAAAGGTTTCAGGAGCAAAATGTTTTCTCAGTAGAATTTTATTTTGCTTTTATTTGGTTTATTGAACAAATGGTTTGTAGGAATTGATTGTTTTGAACTCATAGGTTTTGAATTTGAATTTTGAAATTGTTAAAAGGCAAGAGAATGCTTGCACTTTTCTTTTGAAGGAATTGGAAAGTGAATCTTCATGTCTTCTTGAGCCACTTGCCACTAATTACCATACTTGAGAGCCTCTCATGTATTGCACTGATCATGTATCGTGCATTAGGCATGACTCGAGATATGACATAAGGTCCCTCCCAGTTTGGTGTGGACCCCGAAACAGAAGCTCCTTTTCGATTAGTGCGCCGCATAACCTTATCCCCTTCTTGAAAAGTCTTAGGCACCCATGACATCTCAGGTGTCTTTCGCCTATATGAACGTTGCTTTACCTGGGCCCACTTTTTTTGCAGCCTTGGCCTTGCTTTCCTCACGAGGTGTCTCAGAGGGTTTGATAGACTTGATGCAATCAAGTCCCCATCTCAGAGAATTATCCAATGTTTGTGTAGGGACGCGTTGGATAGGATTCCCGTTAACTAAATAATTCTGAATAAAGTATTTCAAATCACTTTCACGTACCTCTTTGAATATCACAATAGTTTCTCACCCCACATGGTACTCCAGCTTTCCCACATTGCAGCTTTCTTGGTCAAACATGAACTCTTGGCCCTTGATGATTACTGGTGAGATTGTAGGCACAAATCTCTTCCCATGGAGCCAGGGACGTCTCAAAATCATATCATGCTCCTCATCTTCTTTGATTACATGAAACTTTTCTTTGGTGCGAGTTGAATCCACCTTAAGATCCAAAGTAACATGATCATATACATCTTGGAGATTTCCTTTTGAATCTTTCGTCATTGTGGGATAATAGATAACATCCAGTCTGGAAATCCCAATTGCTTGAAGTGTTTTGATTGGAATTAAGTTAACCATGACACCAGCTTCAATTTGAACTTTCTTGAAATTTGTACCTTTGAGACGAGCAGAGATAAGCGGTATTGGGACACGCTTCCCTCCTGCCATCATCTCTGGCGTAACTTCATCAGGCTTTGATTGAGTTTCTTCATGTCTTTCAGGTACAAGTATTTCTTTGCCGCTAGCAATCCAGTTGAAGGCTGCGAAAATGTTTCTTCGCTGGCTCTTGGAAAAATACAAGAGCTCGCATAAATTCTCCATCAAATAATTAGCAGTTTGCTTGACAGATTCTCCGGAGATGGTGAAATTTCGAATGTTGGGTTGATGTTGACGCTGAGGTTGATGCTGAGGGAGTGGATTCTTGTGCACACCCTCAGTCCCCAAGTTCAACTCCCCTGACTCAATCTTTTCATTGAATATTTGCTTGAGTCGATGACACTCGCTGGTGGGATGATTGACGAATCTATGAAAATAACAATACTTGGGATCAGTCATTTCTTGTGTTGTAGGCTCCCTCCGTACAGGAGGTAACTTGATAACACCATCTTGAATCCATGCTTCCAGGAGCTCTATCACTTCATCCATTGTACAAGGGAAATCTGGAATTTTAGGAAATTCCCTCTGTTGTCGTGGTTCCTTTGGTGCAGGAGTAGTAGCTGGGACCCGCGTAGGAACCTGAGATTGTGTTGGAGCTGCACGTTTTTGTTGTGGGGCCTCAGGAGTAGGCGCCTTTCTCTTAACACCTTCAGCGACGGCATGAACTGAGGGGAAGAGAGCTATATTGCTTGTGGACGAGTCGTTTGCTGGCACGTGTCTTACCACGACTTTCTTCAACCTTCACAGGCCTGGGCCTCTAGTAATGCGGGTGCAGTAGTGGCGGATCGTTTGGCAGACTTATGGAGCTTGGTGAAATTGTTAATCTCCAGATTCTCCAATAAGGCTCGATATACTGGTATCATTCCATTGATGCAAAGCTCCACCAACTGCAACTCTGTCATGTCTGGATCATTGCAATCCACTGCACGAGTTCTGAACCTCGTCACATAATCATCTGGATGTTCATTGTTTCTCTGATAGAGTCTCCCTAAATCGGAGAGAGTGAGTTGCTCAGACACAAAGAAGTATTTCTTGAGGAAAACATTAACCATCTGCCTCCATCTGAGAATACTGTTGGGAGCTAGATTATTATACCAAGTGTATGCCTTTCCCGTCAGAGATTTCGAGAATTCTTTGAGACATACAGTTTGGTTCCTTTCTGTTTTTACCTGAAAAACATATGTACCGTCTCTGGGTACTTTTGTAGTGCTCGAGATCAAAATCGAACAAGACAAGCCTAAACCAAGTCAATGGCCGTTCCCGTCTTGCTTCGGTTACAGAGAGGATGAGGTTGGTCTAGGGAGGGAAACAGTGGAAGAAACTTGAGATCAGGTTGAGGATGTGTGTTTCTGGGTGTAAGAGTTCAAGATCTCCGTCGTGAGGGTGACTGGAGATCTCCAAGGCTAGAAGTGTGTTGGATTGCTCAGATGTTTGCTCTGAGGCTCCGGAAAAGATGTTCTGTCATGGAAGATAGAGGGAGCCTCTAATTATAGTGTTGAACTCACCCTGATCTCTCGATGGAGAAGGTGGGAGTCGTGCAAGAGTGGAGGAGTGGAGAACATGAGTTGGTTTCTGTAACTGCTTGAGTTGTGTAGAACATGTCCACTCGCGCCATCTTCGTATAACTGCCCATCATCTTCATCAGTTTCTTCCTAACTGTCGTAGACCGCCAGACCAATACCCCTAAAGTTATCCCCCCGTGTGAAGTTTTGATATCTCGAGTGGTATGCAGATATTGCATGGTTGTATTGAGTTTGAGTAGGCTTGTGTGGCTATGACTCTGTGGCCAACGTGAGTGTGGCACTTTTAGAGACACGCATAATGGGTGTGTAGGAGTGGCCTTGGCCGCGGGCCAAGGCCAGGAATTCATAGCGCCATGGATGTGGCGCCATAGCTCAGCAACAGGTTCCACGGCCTTGGCCATTGGCCAAGGCCAGTTTGTGATGGCGCCATGGTCTTTGAAGACCACGGCCTTGGCCTTTGGCCAAGTACAGACTAGTTTGTGGCGCCATGACTCATGGCGCCATGGTCCAAGAGACCACGGCCTTGGCCTTTGGCCAAGGCCAAACTGTTGTGGCGCCATGATTCATGGCGCCATGGTATGGGGAGACCCGGCCATTGGCCTTTTGCCAACTTGGTTGCGGCGTTCTTGCCTGCGCTTGTGTTGTGGCGTATGCCTGCGTTTGCGTTGTGCATGTGCTTCTGTTATTGCGCATTTATACGCTTGTACTACAGCGCGTTTCGAGTCATGGCGTGCTTATCCATGGTATATTAGACCATTCTGTGTTTAGAGTGTGGTCTGCTTTAAGCGTGTTTGGGCTATTGTACGCCTCTCAGAGAGCTCTGGGCAGGCCTGGAGCTGCGGTACTTCTGAGGTTTTCATTGGGACTCGGATGTCGAGTCGTATTTCGAGGAGGAAACCCGAGAGGGTGCGTCTCCGTCTCTACCGAGATTAGGCGAGGGCCTGAGGTCTTTAAATATCGAGGAGGAAACCCGAGAGGGTGCGTCTCCGTCTTGACCGAGATTTGGCGAGGGCCTGAAGTCTTTAAATATCGAGGAAGAAACCCGAGAGGGTGCGTCTCCGTCTTGACCGAGATTAGGCGAGGGCCTGAGGTCTTTAAACAGACCACCCACGATGCTTCCCCTGTAACACTTACTGTCTCAGCAACCCCTGTCACGCCCATTGTAACGCCTAGTCCAACTCTCCTAGCGTTGCCTCGGTGAACCATGTTGTTCCAGCAACTCCTGCTGTCCCGACAACTCCTGCAGATCCAGATCCAGTTAGCACGCCTCGTAGTAACCCCTCATCTTCGATCAGGATCAATGCTACCACCCTAAAGGAAGAGGAAGTGCCAAGGACGCCAACCTTGGAGGAACTAGTCAAGTGTCGAGACGATCTTCCGGAAAGACGGATCAAGACCCAAGTTGAAGTCTTGGCTCCACTCGATACTCTTAACCGCGAAACCCTCACGAGATTCACAAGCCAAAGGAACTCCCAGAACTGCTGCTAGTACGAACACCATTGCGATCCACGTCTGGGATGATAAGACGATCCCTACTCAAGTAGAGCCTCAACACGAAGAGAGCCACAAATTGGATACGCCGCTAAAAAACGATTTGGATAGACTACTCCAAAGCCCAGAAGAGGAGATGACGCTACCTGTTCACCAGCACCAACAACCAAACCCACACAAAGTGTAGAGGACCCCTCTCCCCAAGAGGGGAGCATCAACACCACCAAGTGCTGAGACTCAGAAAATTCCCGGAGCCCTCCACTGGCAGAGCCTACACTTAGTACAACAACCTTGCCCCGCATTGGTACGTGGAGCGAGGCGATGAATGCGTCCTACCGCAAGTACTTTTTCATATCAGAATAGGATCCAAGCTCTCGACTAACATTGGTGGAGCTCTCTGAAGTGATTCTTGTCTACTGATCCCTCCATGAGACTGCAAAATATCTGCCTTGCCTGCACCAGCGCTACCAGAGAGGGCCAAACCCTTAAGAAGCGAAGAGGCTTGTGATACCAACGACAACGGCAGCCTGATCATCAAACAGTACAACAATAACTTACCATCCATGAGTACCATCAGCGAAGGGAGTAAGAGGAAGAGTCCAGCTACAAAGGTGACACACCCAAAGCGTACAACTTCAAGCTTGCCTTGAAAACTCCACGTGACAACATGGTTTGAAGCAGATCACGACAAAGACGCTTGACCAGAGATACTCAGGCGTGTATATACAACAGAGGCTACGGCGCCAGGAGTCACAGCACCACAAGTCACGGCGCCACGAGTCACGGAGCCACAAGGCATGGCGCCACAAGTCACGGCGCTGCAACTACTAGAAAGAGGTAAACCAAGCTTGTAGTACCCAGCAAAGGATTTATCAACAAACACTAAAGAGACGGACGACCCCATGATCACTAAGAGAATGACGACGAGACATGGGGACTTCCAGAGTCACCACCGCAGCCAGCCAGGAACTCCAGGGACTCTCAAGACAACCTGAAAAGAAGCGTGTCCAACAATCCAACTATGCTACTCGATCGAGAGAAACCCCCGGAGAATCAAGGAGAGAAGGCGCATCTCTGCTTCGCCCACACCAACCTTTTTGTCCAGGAGACCCCTTCTCCCATGGGATACTCCTCACTGAAAGAAGTTCAGAATTCGAATTTTGTATCGACGAGATAGTTCCCGAACTCTCTTACGACGCTCTCAAACATGCTAAGAGCTCTACAAGGCTGCACAACGATTGACGACAGCCGTCCCTGTCCTGCTAGAGAAGGATCCAAGCAGTTAAGGTTTGAAGAAGCTCGTGATAGCAGGAAACGCGTTAGCAAGCCTGATAACAGGGTATCAACACAATATAACTCAAAGGGTCCCGAACAAGAACGTGACTCAACCACAAGATGCAGATCTGCAACAACAACCGCGAGGAGTACGAGGACCGAAGCCTATATCGGATTACCCCGACTCGATGATTCTCAACGACTAAAGAGGACGCTCTACCTACTCGAGCCTTTTCCATCTCCGAAAGGCCAACACACGAGAATGTTGAAGGAGGCTGGCGAGCAACACGTTTCTACACGAAGGAAGTTGAGCCCCGCGAAGATGTCGATAAGATAGCACAGAGCATGGCTGGGGACTCCTCACCACAGTCGTTCTTCACTGCACAGAACACCGTTAGGAGTACTGACTGCCACGACCCAATAAGGTACAACAGATATACCCATGTCTCTACCAAAGTGCTTCATCATCATGGAAGCAGAGACGTCCATGCAGCAGGGGACTATCCGCTACGGATCCTTCGAAGGGAGGAAGATCTAAGGACTCCAGTCAACACCGACACCACCACCAACGCCTCTACAGAAACCTGAAAGACGCCAGAAACCTTTGAGGGACCTCCATACGCCAGGATTCATATCTTTGCAGAATCTTCCCGGTAGCAACGCACCAAGTCTTCATCTTTCGAGAAAGATAGCAGTATCATGGTTGTGGCGCTCCTCTCAGCTATCACTAGAAATGAGTCTCCAACATCCTTCGGTGGCAACCCAGATCCAAAAAGACAACAGAGTGGAGTGCTCCAAGCGCAAGGACTTCAAAAGATGCGCCAATAGATGGAGAATAGGAAAGACTTCCTACGTAATATCTGTTCACTTAAGATTCTACCACAACACGCTAGAAGGAGCAATCATCGCTACGAAATCAGAGTTAAAGCTTCTGGAGCAAGCGGTGTGCGAGCAAGAATCTTGATACGGGGGTTAAAGAATGTCCTCCCAGTCTTCATTAACTCTCTGAGTCAACACCATCACCTACAACCTCAGCGTTAGAGTTACCAATCAAGGACGGTAAACCATCTTGTGGAGAAGTTATTTTATTTTTGAGTCTCCATGGAACAAACCTGCTCCGGAGACAAACATAGGCGTTCTCACGACTACATACCAAGTTTGCTGTACGACGGCCTTCACAAAAACGAGCAACGCGAAAGATTGGTAAAAGATCTGAAGGTGATTTTTATACACCACCTCCCTACAGGTGTATATTGTTATGTGTAAAAATTTCGTGGCGATCCAATTCGTGGATCAAGAGATATGGCGCAAACATTGTAGTACACACCGAAGTAAGTAGACAGAACGTACATACGAAGCCAAAACAGTTGCTGCGGAAAGCTCGTGAGGAATTCTTGGGTAAAATTTATACACAAACTCCCTTTCAATGCCTACAACTATGTGGTAAAATTTCATACAATAACTCCATGTGGTTTGAGAAATATGGCGTGAACATTGAGGAGAAGAAAAGCTACCAGAATTTCCTGCGCCAGCAACTTTTATTGCAAAGGAACAGCCGGTGTGAGAAATCCACAAGGGATTTTGGAAAGATTTTCGGACACAATCTTTCTATGTATGTCTCCCAGCACATACTAAAATTTCACTCCAATCAAGAAAGGGGATTGGGAGATACGACACGAACACTACAGCACACGCGAGACGCGCAGTCAGGAGTCATGTACAAGACCACGTCAAGTACTGCGGAAAATCTACGAGGATCCTTGAAGAGATTTTTGGACACAATACTCCCCTGGATGTCTACTACCATGTTTCAAAATTTCGTGATGATACAACAAGGGAGTTAGGCTATATGACGCAAACACCAGGAAACACGCAAGACGCGAACTGTTGGAATTTACAACGAATAGGCTATGACGCAAAGCTCATAGCGCCAGCATCCACGGCGTTACCAAGTCCATGGCGCCACACCTCATGGCGCCACACCTCATAGAGCTTTATTACTCAGTAAAGACGGCGAGGTAAACATCTTCATCAAGTAGTTCACCTATTTTAACTCCAACACCCTCTTCAACGACTGGGGACTTGGCGCAATCATTGTGCTTTGGAGGAAATATCTATAAGGGGATACAGAGAGTATGAGATCCCCACAATAAACACGTTAAGAGGATATATAAGACGGGACGACACATGTTCAACACCAAAACAGGAGACGTTCAGATCTACACCAAGAAAAAAAATACAATCGACTCCCCTGGTATCTCTCTACCGACTGCTGCTGTCGGTTACCAATGGATTGGTCATTGTTTCGTAAAGCATCAGTGCTCCACCTCACTCAACACTACGGATTCAACTCTGAACACCAATGGCCGCGTCTTGCTTACTGGAAAGTACGCCACCCGAGCTTACATCAAAGGCGATGCTTAGGAAATTAGCTAATTGCAGAACCACTCGCCAAGTGGAGACGATCAAGGAGAAACAAGGACTTGATCACGACAATAAGAAGGAGGAAAAGTTCTCTGCTAAAACGGGTAAAACCTCTCCCTTCTTTTTATTTTCTTGGCTAAGACCTAGTCTATGTATGTATTCACATACATGACACTGGGGACCTCACTAAACATAGTATCCCTTTCTCTAGAAAAGTCACGGCGCCGCAAGAGCTTGTGGCGCCACAAAGGTTGTGGCCCATGAAACCTATGGCGCCACGAATGATAAAAAAAAAAAAAAAAACGAATTTAGGGTTTTGCACCATGGCCACGACGCCATGGCCAAACCCGTAATCCCACTTATCCTTCATGGCGCCATGACCATGGCCTCCTGCTTGCCTCGGCAATCGTGGTGCCAACCACGGCACCACCCATCTCGTCCCCCTATCACCTGGAAAAAAAATTTAACATAAATAAAAAATGGCCAACTACACTTGCATGTTTTCACACGCATAGTCTCATTCTCAGCTTTACATCATAGCTATAGCTCACATTAGAATGATATTAGCTCGTTATAACCTCTGCTAACCTTGAATAGAAAACCTAAGGCTATTAGGATTGATATCACCATCTGAGTGCTTAGTATGAAACATTACTGTTCCACACTAACCAGGGGACTTAATGTAGATGGTGAAAAATGGAAGAGGGACAAAAATGTAAAACAACTCTCTATTTTGCCTTACCTAAAGGCAATTGCCTACTCAGGCACATCTCTGTAGCTCAGAATACAACATATTCTACGAGATGAATGTACTCTCTATGAGTTCTCTCTTATAACTCCCGGTGGAGAGGATGATATCATGGTGTAGTACCGATAACCCCACCAACGCGTAAACCCATTAATTTACTTCATGTCGACATCGCCTCGAATTCCTCGATATCAGAACTAAATTACTCACTGGTGCTATGGTGGAGAATTAATAGAGATGCACCCTCTCGGGTTTCCTCCTCAATGGATGTTGGGCACGACGTTGAGTGTAGGTGGATTGGAAGGTGTTGCCCTGGAAGTTGGAGCGGCTTCAGTTGTAGAGTCGAGATTTTTGTAGTCTACCCCTGTCCCTAGTTCAACCATTTTTGAGAAAGTCTTTTGAAACCGAGATATT
>JAJJMA010147176.1:0-22473 GCA_023529015.1 Papaver nudicaule
ACACTAGACAACGAATTTGCCCCTTGGGGAGTCAGATTTCGAACTGTAGGGGGGTGTGAATATAATTCGAGGGTCTTTAGATTATTCCATGGATGAAGACTGGTATTCGGAGCCTGTGCTTCTGGAGGGTCCCATTCTCCGTGGCTGGAAAGATGCAGGTCGCTTCCTTCCTCGGACTGAGTTCGAAGTAGGACATGAGTTCTCGACTCAGCATCTGTTTACGATCCACTTTTCTGATGAGGAGAGAGAGCTGTCTCGCCAGGTTTTAAGGAAGGGCAAAGGTGTTTCTGTTGATGCTTCGAGTAGCTTAAAGCGTCCCCGAGCAGATGAGGAGACTATTGAACAGGTAACAAATACCTTTTTGAGATGTGTTTTTTATTTTCTAGAGTATGAATACTTGCCTCTATTTGTTTCCTGAGAAAGACGGATCCTCATTTGCAGGGGAATGCTGTATCTGTGGGTGACTTGAGTGTGAAGAACGAATTGGTGGGCTTTGAGTTCGAGGAGAAGACCGAGGTTGCTAGGACTCGTAAGAAGTTTGTGTTTAAGAAATCCTCCAAAGTAAGTTTACCGCATCAAAGCAAGGTATCCACGAATCCTTCGAAGAAGAAGATGAAAACGACTGCTCCTGTCGAGCTGTTCTCGCCGAAGGCTGCTGATGTGCCACCTATCGATAAAACTATCGAGGAGATTGCCGTTGGCAAGCCGAATGTTGCTATGCCGAGTGTGCCTGTCTCTGCCTCGGCGATGATTGCTTCTTCTGCCGCGACCACTGCCTCAGCCGTGGTTGCTTCTGCTGCCGCGACCACTGCCTCAACCGAACCTTCTGTCTTGTCTTCGAAGAAGATTATTCCCGTGGTCGATCTCCTCCTTCCTCGAAGGGATGGCTCATCTGCTACTATGGATCCTTCGAACAATTTAGTTATCAGTTATCCTCGCAGTTCAAAGTTTCCACCTGCTCCTAGCTTTGCTGGCAACCACGTTCAACCATACACTACGAAGAGATTTAAGGAGGTGCTTTTTGAGAATCATAATCCGAGTGACTTTTCCAAAGAAATTTCGTCTTGCTTTGATGCTCATGCCTCTGATCCTCTGGGCTGCCCTTTGGATCCTGAGTTTTGCAAAAAAATTGGCGTTGTTTTTGGAGGTGATCGTCTCAGAATGGAGTATGATCTCCGCCTCCACCTTTTTCGTATGAGGAGAACCTAGCTATGCTTCAAATGGTGAGCTGCTTTTCTCTTGAGGCCTGGGCAGTCGTATTTTTGGAGTTTGGCTAAGTATTGGCGTCTTTTGGCATTTTTCACAGGGTAATCATCATGAGTCCGGTCTCTTGGCCTATACCTTTGATCAATATGGCGAGGCTGAGTATCATGAGAGGAAATTTCTCCAAATGCAAGAAGAGCTTGCTGCAGAAAAGACTCGCAGTGCTCGTGAAATGAAGAATTTGATAGGTATGTATTTGTTATCTTATGTTTGCACTGTACCTTGTAATTTTATGCTGAGAAAAGTTTACTACTTTCTAAAAAAGGCGAGATAAAAGAAGGGGAGAAGAAACTCCACGAAGCTAAGCTAACTCTAAACAATTCTCTTGAGAGTCGCAAGCCTTCGCACAGCGCCTCTGGCGATGGGAGTCATCGAGGTGAAATCGATAAGCTTGTAAAAGAGAGGAATAAAACCTGGGATGATCAGGATTATTATAAGAGGAAAATGCATGAGGTTGAGAATCTTTTTGTCGAGGAAAAAAGGAAAAGAATGAAGACCGAGCGCTTACTCGAGGAGGAGAGGAATAAGAATTAATGTGATTATTGCCCGAGAAAATCATTTTTTCCAACTGGATGTAGGTCGTCTAACACGAGAGCGAGATGCTGCTCGTAAGGAAAAGCCGATCAGTGCCTCTGGCAGGATAGTGATTGAGAACCTAAAACAAGACATGAAGAATTTGAGGGTTCAAATGGCGGCTTTGAAAAATGTCAACAAGGAGCTGGTTTCGGAGAATGATGGTTTGAAAAAGGGTTGTAATGATAAGAGTATGGAGCTTGCCAAAGCAAGAACTTCGAAAGACCACCTTTCTCGAATGGTCGATGAATATCGGTTAGAACTTGCTACACTAGGAGCGGTTTCTTCTGAGGATATTAGAAAAAGAGCTACCCAACCTCGTTTTACTAATCAACATGAGGTTACCGAGTACATGGTTGTTAAAGAAAGTAGGGTACTAACCCTTGTCAACTTTTCTGATGTTCCTACTGTGTTTCCAGGTTGTGGTCGAGTATCTCAACCTTATTTGTGTTTCTGTTATTTGGCAGGCATCGAAGCCAACCTACAGAAGAAAGTTGCAGATGCTGAATCTGCGAGAGACGAAGCTGTTAATCAGTTGGTGCTTGAAGCAGACCGAAAGTTGGAGTTCGAAAGGAGAGCGGAACAATTGTTGAAGGAGTTGATCGAGGAACGGTAACGTCGAACTGTAGGCAAACTCTCTCCCGAGAGCTGGAGCTTGAACGTAAGCGTCGCTCAGAGGATGCGGAGAGGAGTGTTGAGGAAATGACTGCCGAACGAGATTTCCGCCTTAAGTGCCAGAAGGACCTAAGGAATATGGTTACTGGTTTTGCCCTCGTCCACCATCAGTTAAGACATGGGCAGGCTATCGAGGAACTACTTACTCGATCCGCCTTAACTACCTCCCTGGCTACGAGTATGGCTTGTCGAAGACATGGCCGGTCACTTTTTAGATCTATTGGTATTGAGCCTCCTACCTATGGGGCTGTTGGTGCAAACGATGCTGACGCAGTACTTCCGGGTGATGAGTATTTGCTGCCTCAAGAAGTATTTGTAAGGTTGGCTAGGGACGAAGCACGAAGGAGAGGGCTGCTTGGGAAAATTCCTGATGACCAAGGTTCTGGCAATAATGAAGATGATGGCGACGATGACTCTGACGATCGTCATTCTGGAGGTACCGGGGCTATCACGAGGGTGACTCCAAGGGTGATCCGAAGGGTGATTCGAAAGACGATCCCCAGGATGATCCGAAAGATGATTCGAAGGATCATCCGAAGGATGATTCGAAGGACGATCCGAAGAACGATCCCAAGGATGATGTTTCAGTCGAAACTAGCAATACTGCCGATGATGCCGCACAGGATCTTGGTGACGCCGAAGGGCCGAGCACTTGTGGTGGCGTTGGTGCTGGCTTCGATAAAGGGAATAGCTATTTGTTTCAAGAATCCACCGCCGCGTATAGTGAAGAGAGCGAAAGTGAGTCTGAGCCCGTGAGGGAAATCACTCCTTCGAGACAAGATCACTCCGGCTTTCGAACCTATGAAGAGGACTTGGAGGCTGAGAGAGAGCTTTGGGATGACATGAATTTTTTTGGAGATCCCTCCCCTCGTCATGTTGTGTTGTCTAGTGAAGTTTCTCCCGTGGTGTAGCAGCGAATATTTTGCTTTTCCTTTCGTCTTCTGATACAAGAATTTTTGTACTTGGCATCTCCCATATTTTTGTGCTTGTATGCTGTATTGACTATGTTTATGAAGAAACCCTTTTTGCTTGATTGGAGTTTTTTCCTTTTTAGTTTTGTATATATTTTTGAGAACTTCGTTGTCAGGCACGAAGTTTCTTTTGCATTACTCTAGGCTCCTAAGGTTACTAGAGGTGCAACTCCAGGGCTTACTTCGATGTGGGAGATAGTAAACCAAGCTAGTGGGGGCTTATGGATCACCCTTCCCAAAGGCTTTTAGCTACATGCCTATTTTAAAGCAACAAAGGCTATCGAGGCCATATGTACCCGTTTTGCCTCAGAATACTGGGTAGTTACCGAGGATACTGGGTATCCTCCAGGAGAACATGGGGGTGTTCTGATAATCCATTTATCCCTAGTAAAGCAGTGGACTGATGGTGGGTAGTTGCTATGTCTGTGCTTCGATAATAAATTAGCTCAATGGGGGAGTGCCGGTCAAGACTAGAGCTTAGACATGGTACTATTCTCCTATCGCGACCTAGAATTCGACCCATCTGCATCTCGTCAGCCCCTCCTCGAGGCTATGTTTTGTTTTTTAGAGGAGGTCCCTCGGCTGCATGATTTGCCTGCTATTCCCATGAATACAGGCGAATCAGCTGCCTCGGGGTTCCATCCACCTTTAGAGGTAGATGTTAATCCCATTTATCGTCCCCTCGACGCCTCAGAAAGAGAGGTCCTCATGGTCGTGTGGTGGTGGGTCCAAATGCTTTATTAGCTTATGTAACCTAGATGAAAAGTACCCACCGCTAACGGGGCGTCTTGTGGGTAGACGACTGTGTCATATAGCTCATAGGGCCCTTACGGCTTATATGATCATCAGCTCTGTGCCTGTTGTTCGAGGCGGGCCTTGGCGTTAAGGCCTTTTAATTTCATTGCGTCGAGGCACTAGGGGAGATATGGCGTCATGGCCTGTTTCCTTTATATGGCTTGAGAGCCTTTGGAGGTTTGCCTATTCGAGTAGGACTTTCGCCTAGCCGGGTAGGATCTGGAGCTTGCATCGAGGTACAGTACCACGAAGAGTACATTATATATTTTCTTAACAGCAGGCCAAGCTACTTCTTTTATTTTTTTCATTCTAAAACTGACATGGCTTATGCGTTGCTTACATGCAAGGTTCTAATCAAGGTGTTTCAGATGCTTCCCCTCAACTGGGGTGCTTAGCTTCTGTCCTTCGAGGTTGACTAGGTTGTATGTGTTGTTCCCAAGCGCCTTTTCGATGACGTAGGGCCCAGCCCAAAATTGCTCCTCCAGAGTATCTTTTCCGGTGCCGCTCGAACATGACTTGCTAGCAGATTTTCTCGGCGTTGGTAGCTTATTGCTTGCCACGAGGAATTGTTCTCCGTTCTCGATGCAATGACCCTTTCCTTTGCTGATAGGTCGAGTGCCTTGCTTGCAGACTGTGGGGCTTAACATGGTGGTGTCAGCCATTCCAGCCTCTACTTCAGATATGAACTCCCTTATACAGGATTCTGTTATCCTTGGGTGCTTGGCCTGGTTTGTGGGGCCCTGCCTCGGGTGTTCTCTCACCTGGACATCGATTTCGTTGCACAGACTAGCTTCGGTGGGATCACCTAGGATTTACGCGATTCCAAGTGGCGTTGGGAATCTGATTCTTCTGTGCAAAGTAGAGGGTACTCCTAGGATGATGTGAAGCCAAGGTCTTCCCACAATTGCATTGTAAGGCGAGTCTATGTCAACTACACAAAATGATGTGGGTTGTTCCAGCTTTCCAACATGAATTAGTAATGACAACTCTCCCCTGGGTATCGAGGGCTTTCCATTGAAGCCCTAGACATTGTACGAAGAAGGCACCAAGGCTCTTTCCTTTCCAAACATCTTGTCGTAAGTCCTCGCAAAGAGTATGTCCACAGAACTTCCAGGGTCCACGAGTATTCTAGGCATCGCCGTCTTCTCAATGTGGAGTGTGATACCTAAGGGATCATTGTGCAATCTTCCTTCGTCAGGGATGTCTGCTGCCGAAAAGAAAACTGGGCGCCTCTGCCACTCTTCCAGTTGCCCTCTCATTGCTACGCTCAATATTTCCTTTCCTTCAAAGTCTCTTTTGTGAATTCTATCAGTAGGAATACCTTTGAAATTTCGTCCACAGATATTTGCATGAACTATAGAGTTGCAGTCGTCGAATCTTGGGATGCCTCGGTCAATGGTTATGACGTATGCTTCGTGCTTCTTCTCCTCCTTTGGTTGTGGCTGATCTGGAGGTGTCTTTGGTAATTCAAGGAAGTGCTTGAATTTTCCTTTTGAAATGAAAAAGTAAATTTGATATTGCGCCGTGACGCAGTCCTCTATTGTGTGCCCATAAAATTGGTGGAATTGACAATAATCTCTAGATTTTCGAGTGTGATTTGGTTGGTTTCCTCTGCTCCTTGGGTATCTCATCTCGCCTGCCAGTTCGGATTGTTCGATACTTCGGAGAGCGTCCTCGATGGTTACACACAGCTTTGGAAACTTTCTATCTTGGAATGTAGGGAACCCTGGTGTAGATGGTGAAAAATGAGAGAGGGACAAAATCGTAAAACTTCTCTCTAACTACACCTTATCTAGGGGCAATCGCCTATTCAGGCACATCTCTATAGCTCAGAATGCAACCTATTCTACGAGCTGAATATACTCTCTATGAGTTCTCTCTTATAACTCCCGGTGGAGAGGATGATATCATAGTGCAGTACCGATAATCTCACCAGCGCATAAACCCATTAATCTGCTTCATATCGACATCGCCCAGAATTCCTCGATATCTGAACAAGATTGCTCAATGGTACACGATGAAGAGTTAGCAGAGACGCATCCTCATAGATTTCCTCTTAAAATACGACTCAACATCCGAGTCTTAATGAAAATCTCACGAATACCGAAGCTCTAGGCCTGTCCAGAGCTCTCTGAGAAGCATACAACAGCCTAAACATGCTTAAGCAGACCACACTCTAAGCTCAGGATGGTCTAACATACCATGGATAAGCACGCCATGACTTCAAGTACATTGTAGCGGAAGCACACGCACCATAACCAAAGCAGCATAGCCAGAACGGACCAGCTGCGACAAAGTTGGCCTTGGCCAAAGACCAAGGCCGTGGCGCCATGAATATGTGCGCTAACGAAAATTGGCCTTGGCCGTGGCGCCATAAAGAAACTCACAGCGCTAACATCGCTATAGAAATTGGCCTTGGCCAAAGTCCAGGGCCGTAGCCCCTTAGGCTATGGCGCCACAAATCCATGGCGCCATGAAAACTTAACCTTGGCCCAAGGCCAAGGTGCAACTCTATCAGCGCCCTATCCATGGCGCCATGAGTTCCTGGCCTTGGCCAACGGCCAAGGACACTCCTATACACCCACTACGCATGTCTTGAAAGCACCACACTCACGTTGGTCACGACATCCTAGTCACACGACACTACTCAAACTCAACTCAACTACGCAATATCTGCGTATCACTCAAGATATCAAAACATCACAAGGGGGGATAACTTTAGGGGTATTGGTTTGGCGGTCTACGACAGTTGAAAGAAACTGATAGAGATGATGGACAGTTACAAGAAAGTGGCGCTGAGTGGACATGATCTACACGATCCTAGTAGTTACCGAGAACAACTCATGTCCTCCACTCCCCACTCTTCCACGACTCCCACCTTCTCTATCGAGAGATCAGGGTGAGTTCAAAACTATAAATAGAGGCTTCCTCTATCTTCCAAGGCAGAACATTTTTCCAGAACAACCAGATTATTCAGAATACTTGAATACACCAGAGCCTCAGAGCAGACACACCTGAGCAATCCAACACACTTTTAGCCTTGGAGATTTCCAGACACCTTCACGACGGAGATCTTGAACTCTTACACCCAAAACACATTCTCAACCTGATCTCAAGTTTCTTCATTGTTTCCCTCCCTAGATCAACCTCTATCCTCTCTGTGACCGAAGCAAGACGTAAACGGCCATTGACTTGGTTTAGGATCGTCTTGTTCGACTTTGATCTCGAGCACTACGAAAGTACCCAGAGACGGTGCATTGTTTTTCCAGGTAAAAACAGTCGGCGACCACAGTGGGAGATCAATCTCTCGGTTTCAGAAGGTCACCTTTAGAATGTCTGAACTAGGGACAGGATCTAAGAAACCCCATCCTCATCTCAACACCTAAAACCCTACAAGGGAGACGGACTCCAATAACAATCACCCAATCGATACCAACGACAGAGGAGGCGAAAACTCACCAACGCCTCTGACCATAGAAGAAATAGCCCGGCGACAAGACATCCTTGTTTGCCATCAAGTGAATACCACGACTGTCTTAATGAAGATTGCAGCTTGCCTCAGGTCCCTCGCAGAGACACAGCCAAATACCCCTGATGTCCCAGCAGCGGAAAGAGTCACCGCACGAATGGGAGGCGAATCAAATGCGGTTCCACACCAAGAAGCCTGCGCTCAACCAATCCGGGAGACTCCTCAAAGCCACACCACTCTCTCCTTCCCAAGATATGATGGAACCTGTAATGCACGGGAACACATCTCGCGTTTCCTAGAATCCCTGAGGGAATACGGATATAGTCACACCTTGAAACTCAACGAGTTCCCGAAGTCTCTCGTTGGGGAGGCTTACCAATGGTACACTCAACTCCCACCTAAAGCCACAAGCACCTGGAGTGAACTGACACATGCTTTCTTCAAAGAATACCTTTTTGGGAAGGTAATTCTCTCTGATCTAAGTAAAAAGCGCCAGAAAACAGCCGAGTGCCCCGACGACTATGTAAAGAGGTTTAAGGGACAAGCCCTTGGCTGCTGTACTCCAGACATAACGGAGCCACAACTAGTGGAAGTCTGCACCAGTACCATGACTGCTGTCTACCGAGCTCTCTTAGAAGATCATCAATTCCAAACTCTCTCCGAACTCCAGGAAGCAGCAGCACGATCAACCACCATAATGCCTACCCTGAAGGAGAGAGCTCAGTTACTGAAATGTGGAAAACTCACTAAAGACGGTAGAATCTCTACGTCTAGAGATTTAGATGACAACGACATGAAAAGGAAAGCAGGAGAGTGCCTCGCTGAGCGCAAGGCACGGGACTCGATCTCAATGACGAGAGGTACGATGCCAGGAGAAGGCTCACAACAACAACGGGGAATCGACCTGCTGAGCAACATCTCGCCGGTAGAGGTGGAACAACTGCTAGACTCCTGGGTCCGAGACAAGTTCGTGGAGTTGCCCGAGGTATCAAGGGCTCCCACTACTGGAGAAATAGAACACCCTCGGTACTGCCACTATCACAGGAGGGTCAGCCACGCCACAGTCCAGTGTTACAGTTTTAGACGTATTCTCGAGGAGCACATTATCAAGACTAAGGCATGTCCTCACGAACTACTCCAGGGGCCTCCGCGCATCCAAACTCTCACTAATCACAAAGAACTCGTGAATCAAAGGGTGGAGAGTTTAATGCACCAATTGTGCGAAACCTTATATTTCTCGAAGCCTCAATGTCGAGATATGTTTACAGCGCTTAACAACGTGGTGTCGGGAAAACGACTACCATTTGGAGAAGAGGAAGACCCACACCCACCAGCACAAAACGAGTCTTCAGTAAAATACGACTGGGGACTGTTAGCTAGACAAGGTTGGGGAATACTCACTATCGCATGTATACGTGATGTTAGATTCACCAACACGTTGTTGGATCCGGGAACGAAAATCAATGTTATCTCTGCAACAACACTAGAAGCTTCAGGAGGCTCACTACACAATGTCGCCTCTTCACCAGCAGCGTTAGAGGACCCCGAAGGAAGGATGGTGATAACCCATGGACAGACAACTCTACGGGTAGAAGTGAACGGAGTACAGACGGAGGCTGAACTCTATGTCGTCACACAAGATTTAGAATACAACATGATTCTCGGCCTCCCTTGGTTCAACGACAACCAGAGCCTGCTCAACGGGACTACGACCCCACCAGACGCCCCGACTAGACCAGAAGATCTCCAGATAGCCACGATGTCTCTACATGGGGAAGAGGGAGCCTCACCAGACTCTGGAGAAGAATCGAGTATTACATCCCCGCAAGGGATTGACAGAGCTCTTATCACAAGGTACGAGTGGATCACACACCCTACTCAATATTTTAGAAAATGGATGATCCTTTCCTCTGGTCGCGAAACCCTTAGTATCCTATTCAGCCAATTAGGCATAGAGGACGGGGACACCAACAGGTCTGCCTGCCGTCCCCGGAAAAATCACTGTTACACCGGAAACTCCACAACCCTAGGGCCCCGCTAGCCAACAATAGAGACTACAAAGTTGGGGAATGGGTGATGAAGACCGCCCGACGAAGAGGGGAACAGCCCAAAGGACCCTACATGGTCACCCGGTCCGCACTGAACGGGTACTACAGACTGGTTTTGCTTGAAGACGGATGCAAGGATACAATAACAATTAAGAAAAGGTGGATTGAAGCATAACACAATTAATCCTTAGTTATAAGAAGTATAAAACCGTTGTACGTAGTCGAAACATGAAACTCATTATATCATTGTCTTTCGAATAATAATAATAAAAAAAAAAACTTCCTAAACCATGAGTCAAGAAACAAGACCAAGATACTCAGAAAGACCAGATAACACAATAGCCTTAGCCCCTTCACAAGAGTCTCCCATGTTGAAAAGCACATCCCGCTCCTTCACGAACCTAGCCTCCAACTCAGCGACCTCCCTTTCATTCGCGGTGAGAACATCATCTGTAATACCATCAGCCTGAACCTTAGCTTGCTTCCGCTTCTCAAACCTCTCCCGGAGCCAAGACATATTAAAATACTCAGACTCAGCAGCCGCTATGGCATCCTCCCAATCCTGCAACGTCTCTGGTTCGACCCCACGCATAGAATTTTCCCGCATCTCGGCAATCCGCTCCAACAGAACTCCGACGAATCCTTCCACCACGGCACGATTCACATCCTCCCTGACAATGTGCCCAAACTCCTTCCAGATGCGTGTATACATGTCCTCATCCTCTCGTGAGACAACAAAACCACCAATGGCCACCTGGTAGGATCTGACCCTACTCAAAAGGGGAAACGCGACACCTCGAGTCGGATAACGTGTGTTCATTCTAGCCTCCTTAGCCTTCAGCTCGGCGTCAACAGTATCTTCGGAGTCAGAGTTCTCAATCTACTCAGTATCACCATCCTCTACGACTTCTTCGCCGGCACTTTCGTCCACGGGCACGTCCACAGTAACGGGAGAAGCCACCTGAGGACCATCAACACCCTTGGTTATCAACGTCTCATCACGCATAAGCTCGCCGATCCCTTTCATGGTCTGAAGAAAGAAGGAGTTAGTAACCATGTGAAGACGAGAGTTACCAGGTCAGAGACGAGAAAGAAATAATCGAGAGTACAAAGAACACGAGCCACTCACCATGCCAGGACTTGAAACCTCACGAAGAGGCGAAGAGTTATTGGTCTTCTCGGATATCTCTCGATCCCCGTTTCCCACGTTCGAAGACCCCATTGGCTCGTTATCCCCTGGACGGTCGGTCTGCAGGAAGAAAACACGAAAATGAAGACCTGTCTAAACATAACACGAGAGCAAAGCAATCTCGGCAAAGGACTCATTAGCGTCATATCAGCGTCCTCGTAGATATCAAGAAACTCATCAGGAAGCTCGTCTGTTCCCGCCTGGGAGACGTACCACCTGGGAAGCCTCATCCTGGGCCGATCCCTCTTGGCACCCCAAACTGGAACCATGTCGTCCGACTGGGGACTCGGAGTAGGGCTCACCTGCGGAAGAATAACAAAGGGTAAAGAGAAGCACGTTCAGTAACCAAGAAAAGATTATAATCGAACTAGCTTACCTGGACGGAAACAGTGGGAGTATCCTGGCCTTCCCCTTGACGACCAACAAAACCCCGAAGAACTTCAAGAGTGGCGTTCCAAAATTCGTGATACTCAGGAGTCACCCTCGTCGGCCTATGACGAAAAACAAAAGGGGAACGACGGCCGGGATGAAGTGATACATCGAGTGAAGATCGCAATTCAGCCACAGAAGGCACGGGAAGCAACCCCTTGGGCACGTCCTGGTCGAAACCATCACTCTCGCTGCTCTATCGACATTGTAAGGCATTACTAACTCTTCCCCGCGAAAGTAGCCGAGAATGTAACCAGGAGTGCTGCTGTTAATGAAGATAGCTTGCCCAGTGGTAAGACCACTCGACTCTCGGGGTCCCGATTGCATCTCAACACCAGGCATCTCCGTGAAAGTCATGGGCTGTACGATCTCAGAAGAGGAGTTAGTGTACCATGGGCGGAGAACGACATTCCTCCCGTCGTACAACAAGTCCCCCTACTCCGGAGAAGTGATAGGAAACTTGGTAATCCATTGCAAGATTCGAGGGCTCTCCTTCAGCGTCTTTTCTAAAGCAGGCCCCTTTTTGGGCCTATGAGCTTCGAAGTGCTCCCACAAGATCGCCTGGACAAATGAGGGGTTTGCGTATGTACCAACACTCCTAACGCCAAGCACCGACATATCCCGGACGAAAGCATCAAACTGAGTATACTGAGAACCAAGGAATAAGCTACCGATAGGCAAATTCCGACCATGAGCAAGGAGAATAGCCAAAGGAACAACATGGGGTTTCAATGTACCAAGAGGAGCGTTAGCAAAGATGTCCTTGGACAACCAGAGTACCAGGAGCGCGGCAATACAAAGGGTGCTCTCGGGAATGCCCCCATTGGGACTCGTGCCGCCCACATACCAATGATTAGTCCATTTTGTATAATTTCCACTCGAGTAAACTTTGGCTATCTCCAGTTCTTGGATCTTCCTGTTCAAAACCTTGATCACTGTGCTTTGAGCTGGGGAGTAGCTGTCTGGGAGATTTCCTAACATGGGAAGATGGTATAAAGCAGCAACCGCTTCTAAAGAGATGGCGAACTCACCCCAACTTGTCACGAAAGTCTTCGTCGCCTTACACCAACGAAGGAGGAAAGTAACGATGGCACCGGCGTCCTTGTATATTTTCAAGTTCCTCGTTACCTTCACCGCATAAAGGACACCCGCTCGTTCCAGAATTGGTTGTACCTTCTTGTTATTCAGCATAAAATCGTACCAAGCACAGCATGGCAACATAGGGAACTGGGGAACTTTGAAGACGACAGGCACACCATCGCACACCTTAGATTCCATGCAAAACCTAATAGTCTCCCTCGGCACCACCATCGAGGAATCATTGAAGTCTCCTTGCCTCGGGATGAAACAAGCAGTAAAGTCTCCGCGATCGACAAATGCGGTTGGATTCCTGACAACAGGAGCATATGAAAAGCCATCAGTACACTTGGGAGTCCTAGCAGCAGTATCGCGAACGGAATGATGGCTGGAAGCTGACTCTTGGTCACCATTACGCTTTCTCTGCAAAACGCACACAATTCCGAGTAAGTCAGTACATGCTCTCGCATACATGATAGTAACTGTTTCCTAAAACAGCATGAGTAATACGCATATGCACTTGCTAAAATATGCATGCAACACAATATACATGCAATATATATATACGCCATATTCATGGCGCCACTGGCTTAGCCTTGGCCAAAAGGCCAAGGCCGTGTTTACTAAAACTCGTGGCGCCACACCTTGTGGCGCCACTGACCTAACCCGTCCAATATATATATATATACTCACGATAATAATAATAATAATAATAATAATAATAATAAAAAAACCCGCATAAAAACCCTAGGTCACTAAAACCCTAGGTTACCTTGTTGTTGCTCCACTTGACGACATGATGAATGAGATTAGCAAATATAGATTAAAAAGAGTAAATCAAGAAGGAAGAAAAGAAATACTGCTCTGAGAAACTTGCCTCTCTTCTCTCTTCTTTATCGAAAATTTAACCTAGACATGTATATATATACACATAATTATGGGAATCCTAGTCCCAATAAAACTCTTAAAAGAAAGGAGACAAGAAGCCCAAGGCCTCTCTTGAGTCCCGCTAGCCCTAGGGCTAGCGTTTAAAAAAAAAAAACAAAACAAAAAAAGAAGAGAGGAGGGCGCGGATTTCGAGGCGCCATGGCCACGTCCGCGCCACATCCCATGGCGCCATGGCCACGCACAAGCTTGCTATCAATTCTCAGGGTCATTAACACTAAGACCTAGTCCTTTATACATATTTGCTAAAAAAAAAAAGAAGGACAGAGAAGAGAAATAGACTAAGACTCTTGAAGGTTGCTATCACCATCTGAGTGCTTTTGTTCCCTTTGCTAATGAGTGAAAGCAGGAAGCTCGGTTAAAACTTTCTGCAGCAGCCAAACGAAAACAAACTGGCCGTGGCGCCATGAGTCATGGCGCCATAAAGAAACTCACAGCGTTAACATCGCTATAGAAATTGGCCTTGGCCAAAGGCCATGGCAGTAGCCCCTTAGGCTATGGCGCCACAAATCCATGGCGCCATGAAAACTTAACCTTGGCCCAAGGCCAAGGTGCAACTCTACCGGCGCCCTATCCATGGCGCCATGAGTTCCTGGCCTTGGCCAACGGCCAAGGACACTCCTATACACCCACTACGCATGTCTTGAAAGCACCACACTCACGTTGGTCACGACATCCTAGTCACATGACACTACTCAAACTCAACTCAACTACGCAATATCTGCGTATCACTCGAGATATCAAAACATCACACGGGGGGATAACTTTAGGGGTATTGGTCTGGCGGTCTATGGCAGTTGAAAGAAACTGAAAGAGATGATGGACAGTTACAAGAAAGTGGCGCTGAGTGGACATGATCTACACGATCCTAGCAGTTACCGAGAACAACTCATCTCCTCCACTCCCCACTCTTCTACGACTTCCACCTTCTCTATCGAGAGATCAGGGTGAGTTCAAAACTATAAATAGAGGCTTCCTCTATCTTCCAAGGCAGAACATTTTTCCAGAACAACCAGATTATTCAGAACACTTGAATACACCAGAGCCTCAGAGCAGACACACCTGAGCAATCCAACACACTTCTAGCCTTGGAGATTTCCAGTCACCTTCACGACGGAGATCTTGAACTCTTACACCCAAAACACATTCTCAACCTGATCTCAAGTTTCTTCGTTGTTTCCCTCCCTAGATCAACCTCTATCCTCTCTGTGACCGAAGCAAGACGTGAACGACCATTGACTTGGTTTAGGATCGTCTTGTTCGACTTTGATATCGAGCACTACGAAAGTACCCAGAGACGGTGCATTGTTTTTCCAGGTAAAAACACCTGGTCTTTGCACACCGAATTTTCTTCCTCCCTCATGTCCTCTTTGAGCGCTATTTTCGACTTCCCTTCGAGAGTCACTACCTCTACTGTCGTTGTACTTCCTGTTATCATGATACCTCCCATCACCGAATTTGCCCTCGCTTCCATATCTCCCTGCATCGTTCAGCCTTTCTCGTTTTGAAAAGTCCACTGTTTGGTGGTTCATGGCTTGATCTCGCTCTTCGAGTGATAAGTTGTTTATGGAGTGCACCTGTTTTGATATAGCTTCTCTCCCTTGAGTGGCTTGCTCTCTGATTTCGTCCAGTGTGATTCTCTTCTTTTGAAACTTCCGGAGATCTTGTAGCGTCTCTACATTCTTGGAGAAGAGTCTGTCATACAATGGATGGTTCTTGTCGAGTGCATTTAGATATGCTCTCACCTTGTCTTTTTCTGAGGCTCCATTTCCTACTTCTACGCACTGAGCGATCCACCTTTCTGTCAAGCTTTTAATGGATTCTTCAGGTCTTACTCTAATGCTGAACAATTTCTCTACGCCTGGCTTTGATGAGTTGTTGTACAAGAAATGAAGTATGAATACTTTGGATAGCTCTTCGAAAGACGAGATCGAACTGGCTGTTAAGTTTTCATACCAAGCCAATGCTTCCCCTTTCAAGCTGGAAGGAAAATATTTGCAAAGCACTTCGTCTCTATCGTCCCAAGCCAGGAATACTCATAGGTACATTTTGATGTGCAGGGTTGGGTCTCCTGTCCCATCGAAGATTGATGCAAAGATTGGCATGGTGCACTTTACTGGGATGGCCTTGGCGAGGAGCTCAGGGCTTAGTGGCGAACGGTTGACGTCATTAATTGCTTGAGGTAGTTTCATCTTGTCGGTCGATTGAATCCTGTTATCTAAGAGCTCTGCTCGGAGTGTTTTGATTTGCTCCATCATGACTTGTTGCAAAGCTTGTGTTTCGGCGTTCTTCCTCGCTTGTTCATTTTCGTATATCAAATGTATGATGTTTCCCTTTGGACGTATGCTGGGCTCTGTTCTTCTGCTCGAGACCACTATCTCAGGGTCCTTGGGGTCGTTTCCCTTGAATTTGGTGTTACTTCTTGATACCGAGGGCCCCCTTGATCGTGATATAGTTTGTGGGCGAGAGTGTCCCTCGCTGCTCCCTTTGTAATTTGATGTCGATTTCTCCGCAGCTTTCTTAGTTGCCTCTGCTGCTTTTTAAGCTTCCTTATTTTCTTGTTTTTCTAAATCAGCTTTTGGAATTGTGCAGCCCTCGTGGTGTCTTCTTCGGTGGGGTAATGTGCTGGTACCACTTCATTCGGGATGTCGTCTTCGTCGTCATCTTCGTTATTCTCTCCGTCCTCCTCTTGAATTTGTTGCTGAAGTGGTTCGTCGCCTACTGGGAATCCTTCTCCATCAGGTCTCAGATCTTCTATTTGCACTTCTTCTTCGTTTACGCGCTCTCTGTGTTGTACTGTACTTGTAGCTACCTCCGGCGATAGTCCTTTGCTCGTCAAAAATCTGGTGTTATGCCTCGAGGATCCCGTACCGTGCCTCGAGGATCCGACTCTTTGCTTCGGTATTTGATCGGATTTCGAAGTCATGTTGACAGTGACCTATAGAAAACAGAAAACCCGTGAGGTCCAAGGCGGCTGGTGCAGTGTACTAAGTCTGACATAGCCCTAGTATGCGTAACAGATTCTGTCGTGCGAAATTTCAGGGTTGGTTATGCTCGGTTCTGACCAAACCCTAACTGTTTTTGTCTTATCCGAATCTTCCTTCCAAATGAAAAAGATCCTGGCAGACTGGCCTACTTCCATAATCTGGACCCTGAGTATGAATACTGCAAGGCTTGTTTCCCAATATGGACTAGATAAAAACTCTAAAATGTCCCTAGTTTTGCTTTTCTCAGTATCATGGGTATACCATATTTTACGGGTGTTTCTTGGAAATTGAAGTGGCTTATCCAAGGTGAAAGCTACTCTTTCCTTGGGGTTTTGCCGTGATTCTTTTGAAAGAGTTTGTTACACTCTTGATCAGATCTCTACGTTTCAAGGCTTGGATTCCTTGAAGAAGCATTGATCTTATCATGCTGGTGATTTGCTCAAAACCCTTGGACGTACTAAAGCTTTGAAGATCTTTAGACACCCAAGGTGGTGGAGCTCAAAAAATGATAAAAATGTGATGAAAATACGATTTTAAAGAAAAGTTTGAAAACCCTAGAAAAAAATTTCCGAAAAATTTGAGAATCATAAATCACATGCAAACCCTAAGTTATTTTAATCACTCCCTGTTTCTAGCGCCAAACTGTGTGTGAATGAAATCTGCATAAGCACTTCATACTCGACAACCATCAGATCTATAATCATGCTATACAATATTCGTTCATATGAGTACGAGGAAGATAAGAACTATGCCGAAGATAATCTATATAAGCGTATATGTAAAATAAGAACACAACGATTGATTGACTTTCATGCTAACTAATACATGGATATGATCCTTAGAAGCTTGAGGAGAAACTAACCTAATCTCACTCTCACGACTTAGGTTACACCAAAAATCCAACCCTTACAAATGATCTTGAACTCGCCTTATATAGGCCGAGTCTGTAGTGGTTTACAACTAATAAGACAAACTACTCAATCGTGGTGGTGTCAGAGTTTGTCGAGTAAGGCGGTTCCTTCGGTGAGTACTCCGAAGATGGCTTTGTATCCCTATCCTTCGATGGTCTGTCCGAGTCTTCTCTCGAGGTCACTTTGCAGATTAATCTGAAGTATGACTGCGACATCTTTGATCTGGGTCTAGTCCTTCTGACCTTGACACGTGTCCCGAGGGTGTTTTACCCTCCACAACTCGAGACATCAAAACATCACATGGGGGGATAACTTTAGGGGTATTGGTCTGGTAGTCTACGACAGTTAGAAAGAAACTTATAGAGATGATGGAAAGTTACGAGAAAGTGGTGCTGAATGGACACGTTTTACACGACTCTAGCAGTTACAGAACTTAACTCACGTCCTCCACTCTTCCACGGCTTCCACCTTCTCTGTCGAGAGATTATGGTGAGTTCAACACTATAAATAGAGGCTTCCTCTATCTTCCAAGGCAGAACAGTCAGAAACATTCCTCAGAGTCAAAACACCTGAGCAATTCAACACATTTCTAGCCTTGGAGATTTCCAGTCACCCTTACGACGGAGATCTTGAACTCTTACACCCAGAAACACACATCCTCAACCTGATCTCAAGTTTCTTTTACTGTTTCCCTCCCTAGATCAACCTCTATCCTCTCTGTGACCGAAGCAAGACTTGAACGACCATTGACTTGGTTTAGGCTTGTCTTGTTTGACTTTGATCTCGAGCACTACGAAAGTACCCAGAGATGGTGCAGTGTTTTTTAGGCAAAAACACATACATAAAGTGACTTCCTTCGGATTGCTCTAGGTCATATGGAAATCTACTTACAAGCGGGGGCTGACAAGTAAACCGAGTAAACTATTCCCAACTTGTCTCTACCTCAGCTGTGAAAATAATTACTTAAGAAACTTACACAACTGGAGATAACTAGGTCTTACAACATCGTGTGCAGCCGTACGTTGCTTCCTTAACCTTGTATGTAATGTATTAGTTCTTGAATAACTATATTGTAGAAGAGAAGGAACGTAGAATAGACAAGAACGTAATCAGGTTACCAAGGTTATAGGTTAATCAGATAACAACCACAAAGGTACGTTATCGCCTACCTGTGCTTCCCACTCTCAAGAGAAGTCTTTATAGTCGTTAGGTAAATCCCACAAAGGAACTGCTACCTAATAGAGGATGACTACCACAACAAGCTTACACCGAAGTGCAAAGAGTTTATGATCAATTCCACAGAGAAACTTCACGTATGCTTGATGCTTGTGGTTTTCATTCTTTAATCCTCTATTTATAGCTCTCAATAAGATAGATTGCGTTGAGATAAAACAATAGATTCCTTGTGCTACAAGTTAGCAAGTGCCCTTGTAAACGTGCTCGTTACTTAGTCTGCACACAAAGAAACCCTAGGTTAATCTTAATTGGAATCATTTTAACATTTATCTGCTAAGTGGTATGTTATCTCTTAACCACTTCAAGATAGAAATCCGATGACCATCAGAACACCTTTATCTTATTGACTAATTCAGATTCGTTAGATGGACCACATAAGATACTCTGATAAGCACAAGTCCAGCTAAGAGATAAGTAGTTTTTTGTTAAAACCCGCGTTGCAAATCCCGCAGAATATTCACCAGACGGTTCGTGAACCGTCCAGATCTGAAATCAGGGCCAAATACATTAAATCCGTTTTTCACGTACATGTACGCGTACAAATCAATTTTTTGGGAGTCGGGAAGAAAATTCGGAGCCACTGTTCCCGAAACGGTTCATGAACCGCCGTGTTTCAGATTTAGAGTTTAAACTGGATCCGCTGGAAGTACCTGGGCTGGGCCAGTTTTCCTGTACTTAGACGTGTGGACGTCCTCAGTATAATCCATGGACTCTGCTCTAGAGTATTCCTTTAGATTCACCCAATTTCCTACATGTGATTTGCATGCAAACCATTGCACTGGAAAATATATTGCATCTATCTCATGTATCTTGTAACTTAGTATGCTGGGAACACATACCAACATAACTCATGGTTATGTAGACAAGAGTACAATCTCAATCACTATTAGTATCTCTATTAAAGTAGCCGACTATTTCTAAAGATATAATAAGTAAAATAGAAGAAATTCCATATATGTCACAACTCCTACTAACCTTTTGTCGATGAAGAATATATGATGTCTTCTTGGTAATCGCAGTCTCCGTCTTCAAGGTCTCTACTACTATGTCTATATCCCTATTCCGAAATCTAAACTCTAGTAGGCTAAATCAAGAATTGTGTTTTGACACCTAAAATTGACAACTAGCTTGACATACCAATGCTAGTGGGTTTGACCGGACAATGCCGTAACAATCTCTCCCTTTGTCAATTTTAGTGACAAAACCAATATTACATATGGACTAACCCAGATGTATCTTGATTTCTTGAATTCTCCAACTTCTCCTTTGAGTTTTGATTTGTTCTTTTGACTCATGTCAAAAAACACGTAGAAAACACTACAACATATCCAGCTAAATAAGCACGAACTTACATGGGTCAATATGGTAACCAACATGTTATTTGTGCAAAGAGTAAGAATCAGAGCAACTTTAAAGTCCGTGTACCAAAACTTTTAAAGTGATTCTACTCATTCTTGATAAGAAGCTCCCCCTTAATCTTTATACTTCTTTTTGCCAGATTGGCATGAAGCCCAATATTTACTCCCCCTTACTTGATACTTTGAAAAAGTACATAAGTAAGCAATACGGTGTTCTCCTCCTATGGTTGTGAACCACAAGAACAAGAAATCATATGTATTCTCCCCTATTTGTCACAAAATATGCAAACTAGTTGACACTCAGGTTTCAATCCTATAGAGATAGTCAAGTCAAGGATGTACTTGCATATCAAGTTTAAGATGACATAACTAGGAAATCAGAACGAAGTTTCAAAGTTGATTCATCTTTGGAGAAATATATATACACTTTTCTCCTAATATTCCACATTCACGCTCCCCAAAAAGATTTGTTATTAAGAACAAGCTCATTTAAGAACTCTTCCCCATGTGGTGTTATTCAATAAAGAACAACAATATATGCCTTTACAAGTAAAGATATGAACAAAGCATAACTAGACAAACAATTTAATGTATCCAGTTGTTAATATCCTATTTTCCTAGCCAATTATTCGGAAAAGAGTATATGATTTTTGAGCTTATGGAAACCCTAAAAATCATATAATCAAAAGTTTCTTAATCGTGAGAGAAAGCTTAACTTTTTTAAATTGGCATAACTTTGAATCATCACAAAAGCAACGAACAAAGTCATGTATGCAATACATAAGATTGGGGTAGAAAAATCAAGTATTGCAAGCATCATTAGTAATTAAATCTAAAAAAAATTTTTATTAATGAATACTAATAAAGTAGTACATGCTGAAAAACTCTAAAAAGCTTGAAAAGGCAAACTACTTTTAGATATAGTTTATATTCCTTAGGCAAAAGTAAGAACAAGTTCTCACAAGGAACCAATTATTCTACTTGAAAGATGGTATGACGAAGTTATTGATCTCAACAATATCTTTATCTTCGTTTATAGGCATATGAATTTCTAGATCAAATCCCTTAGTCTCACTTACAGATGTCTTATGGACTTCTTTCATAATCTCTTCTTGTTGTTTCACAAGAGCTTCTTGAACAACCAGAGTTTTTAGAAACACTTTCCCAAGAGATCTCACTTCTCTTTTTGTTTCTTGAACCTGGGTTTCTTTCCTTAGGTAACAACTGCTTTTAAAGGATCATCTGGTTTCATGGTATCCTTGTTAGTCATTGAATCCTCGCCAGAGGAGGTAATAGCAAGGGGTTTTACCATGTTGAAGAGTTTAGAATAATATAAGAAGAGACTTCAAATTTCTTTATAAACATTTCTTTCAAGAATTTCGAAGAGATAAGGACTCTCATAACTACTAGATACGATATGGATTCACCCTAATATCGTACGGAGAAAGCGCAACGGTTCGCGAACCAAATCAGCATAGTGGGCATTCATTAATACTTGTATTTCAACGTTATTTCATTGATGTGTCCCACTTTGAGAGTCACTCAACATAAATTTAACCTTTTGTATAGACAATCTTTGACCATTAAAAGTGAGAAGGTCATAAGATGTATGGAGCTTGGCTCAACATGATACTTTTGTCCAGTGACATATAGAAAGGTTTTAATTGAAGGTTATTAATTACTTTAAGCAAATACAAACGAAAATGAAAAAGACTCTAAGAAAACCAGATCTTTGCCCAACCACACAGTGACAGCTCATTCCAAGGGGAAATGAATGAGATGTCAATTCTTCTTGCAACTAGTGCGAGAGGGAATGAGCATGTTTATGCTCATCGTGTGATGATGAATCCTTTTCTGAACTAAGTTTACCATTCTTAGTCCTGACTCTTTTGAATTTCTCAACTCCTTGTGTTTCCCTTAATGAGTTTGAGTATTTTCGGTCTTTACTAGCTTCTTGTCATTGGCAACTTCAAAGATTCGAATAACATTCATGAGTCTAGCAGCGTTTCTTTGTAGTTTGTTAGCATACTTAACCTTTCGTTTGTATACATGACATTGCTTATAATCATGTCCCTTTTTAGCATAGAAGTTACATCTGATAAGACGTTGTTTGTGCTTAATTGGAATGATTTTCTTTTCGCTAGGTGTGTCACTTGGAGTTGTGTCCATGGGAATGGAACATGATTCCAGTTCTGATTTGGAGTCACCCACATTATCAGAATTGACACACTTCTGCAATGAATGCAATTTCACTATCTTCATCATCTGAGTTGTAAACATCATAAGAATCATCAAGTGTAGCAGCAAAGGCCTTACCCCCCAGTATATTTCTTCAGATTGGGGCATTCTTCAGCCATGTGGCCAAATCCTTTGCATTTATAGCATTGTGGCATATCATCATCATCTCTCGTTTTATTCCCTTATTTAATAGGGACTTTATCATGAGGCTTGGGTAGGGCTGCACAAAGTCGGTTAACCGACGTTTGTCTACTCAACCTATACCTTAAGACGAAATTCATCGGTTTCTAAAACCAAAACCTTAACCTT
>JAJJMA010147220.1:0-14950 GCA_023529015.1 Papaver nudicaule
CTTGTATCATACTGAGAGTACTCGTGCCAAAGTTGTTTTAGCTGAGGCCGAAAAATTAAAGAGTGATATTTCTGAGTAAAGGACCGAGATGGAATTTTGTATTTCTGAGATCAAGTTTTCAGCCCATGTTGAGATGGTGAAAAGTATAAACGAAGTGATCTACTTTGCTGAGGCTGAGACAAAGAAAATGATTCCTCGTCCTCCGACTTTTGTGCTTTCACATGTGCTTGTGGTTCGTAGGCAGGTTCCTCCTCAATTTAGAGTACATTTGTAAGGGTATCTTAGCTTTTTTAGTTTCTAAGTATGGTGAACAAAGTTGATTGCCTTTGATTATTCCTTTGATACATTTTGGCTTATTTGGGATGTAATCACTTGTTCTTAGATCTTTCGGCTTTTTCTTTTCTTGTAACCGACTTTATCTCTCTATTATACACCATTTGCTGGGTTCTTAAGTAATTGGTACTTTTAGTAGTAGTAATTTATTTGTTAAATCACATAATGAGTTAATATGTATTGGGGGCAAAAGGTAAATGCCTTGCGTAATTTATCATTGGACTATCGTTGTGCATTTCATTCCATGGCCAGGGGTTGAGCGTGCGTGAGCGACTTCCGAGGGTTAGAGTGTTACTCGATGCCTCAAAGTTTTCTTACTCAGATAATGGTTGTTCTGAATAAATGCGTACGCCTCAGTGAATTCTGAGAATTAGAGTGCTACTCTGTGTCTCAAAGTTTCTTATTCAGATTATGGTTGTTCTGAATAAAGAGCATACACTGAGTGAATTCCGTGAGACCTTAGAGTTAGAGGGCGACTCTGTGTCTCAAAGTTTCTTATTCAGATAACGGTTGTGCTGAAAAAAGGGCATTTACTGAGGTTTTTCATTGAGTGCATACCTTGGTGCGGACACTATTGTTGAGGTGGGGGTCTCATTGTTTTTTATATGGGGACATGTCCCTGAGGCGTGTGCCCCACCTTTATATTTGATAGATGATTAAATGATGAACCGTGCAATGCGGCTGCCTACGTACCCTTTAAAAAAAAAGGATCAAGCACTATGTAGTTCGAATTTTACTATCATCATTTTTTATTTATTTTTTCAAGATTAGCTGGTTTGCACGAATCTGCCATTTGTTAAGGGTAGTAAGGCTTCAAGTATTTTCAATTCCAAGGGTGGAAAAGGAGCTCTCCCTTCATGTTTTTCAATTAGTAAGATCTTTTACCTGCTACGTCATGCACGATGTACGGAGCTCCCCATATTGGTGCGAATTTCCCCCATTTTCTAGTTTTGTTGTAGGGTGGAATTTCTCATAAAACGTATTGCCCCACTACGAAGTTCCTTAGCTTGACTTTTTTGTTGTATTATATAGCTATGATCAGATTTGCTGGATATCAAAATCGGCTAAGCAATTTTCTGTTAAAGAAAGTTATTTGTGGCTTCTACAGGAAAAGGTGTTGGTGGAAATGGAACCTAAATGTCCAAGTAAGATAATCTGGTTTAACAAAATCCCATCTAAAGTATGTTTTGTAGTTTGGCAAAGTATGTTGAACAGGTTGGCTATAAGAGATGATTCGAAGGAAAGTTAATTTTTCACCTTTGTGTGGCTTGTGCTTGGAAAATGCAGAAAATGCGGATCATCTGATGTTGCATTGTAAGGTAACTAGTAAAGTGTTGAATTTGATTTTACCTAAAAAAGATTGGGCATGGGTGCATCCTAAAAATATTATTGAATTGGTATACCAATGGAACTCGGAAGACTTCAACGAGGAGGGGAAAATAATCTGGAAATACTTATTGTATGCGTTCTTTTGGGTAATTTGGAAAGAAAGAAATACAAGAATCTTTAAGAATAGAAGTTCCAAATAAGAAAATATAGTGTTAATGATTAATGCGACCGCTTTCTCGTGGATCAAGGTGTTCAATCCAAAGATAATTCACTCGTTTGAATCATGGGTATTCGTTTGGAATAATATTTTCACTTGAAAGCCACCTTAGAAGGTGTATTGTAACGTTATTTTCTTTGTAGTCGTTGTTCATCGTAATTTTCTTACTTTGCTTTGGCTGAGATCTCCTCTTCTTTGCAAGGAGTAGTTTTTTTCTTTCAATGAAATCTCATTTTTCAAAAAAGAAAATAAATAATAGGATAGAGGGAGTATTACAATTCAACTAAGTGAACCAACTATATTAGTTAACTAAGATAATAGATGATAATTGATGGTAATAGACAAGAGTGTTCGTATGATATTCATACTTTAGAAAAGGTTGTGTCCTAACATTTATCTACCATTAGCAACTTTAGTCCTCAATCATTAACTTGATATTGTTTTCCACATACATAACCAAGCATGCCCCTCTAAGATTCTTTGAGTTCATCATCAATGCTTGCTAGCTCTTGAAATGGTAGGTCCGGAATAACACCCACAAAAACATCAAAGAAAAAGATTAACTACATTATATATACTAGTATTAATCTACAATTTACCCATATAACATGATTATATAAAGATTATTTGAAAGGAAAAATGGTCTCAAATATAGACAAAATCGTCACTGAAAACTAAAATAAAATTGTAAGGGAAAAGTATCAAAAAGATGGGAAACAAAACAAAAGAAGAAAAAAAAAGAAGAAGAAGAGAAAGTTAATGAAAACCCTTCACACCCATATTCAGTGTTTCTCCAATAATCAAAGATGAATGTAAATCGTAGAAAAATAGAAAAGAAAACAAATTAAATGATTTTGTGTATCTCTTGTTAAGATTCCCTTGCTTCAAAACATATAATTGTGAGCACGTACTAAAAATTAGCTAAGCCTTGGGCTATGGCATTAATTGGGTTTTGAAATCCTTTGTTTTTCTTTCCTCAGTCTTTTCATTGGTTTGCCTTCTATTTGACATTGCCCCTACACTTCATTTTTTGTGATGCTTAATTCTAAAACATGATCCAGAACTTCCTGTCCACGACTTCAAGGATTCAAATGCTAAAAATAAATTGAATACTAGGTTGCTTATACACATTAGTATTGGCGTGTTAAGAAACAAGTATTGTGCACGTGCATTGTACGTCGACAACATTACTTTTTTTCATATATTCTTTTACCAAAGCTAAATCGGATGTTTTTTTTTTTTTTATCATTATGCATTTATGGATTAAAGGATTTGATCATCATCTTGGCAATATACTCCCTCAGTTCCAATTTACTTGAGGGTTTTGGTTTTGATACACTTGCTTTACACTTGCTACAATTGGTATTTTTTTCACAATTTTTTTAATAAAATCAATGCATTTGAGTTTGGAAATGCAACGTAGAAGATATAATGCTTGGGTGTTGTTAACAAAATTGTGGAAAAATATCAATTTTAGCAAGTATATCAAAACAAAAACCCTCAAGTAAATTGGAACGGAGGTAGTATATCATATTTCAATTTATTTTTAAATACTCTAATCTTTGGGTGAGTTATAAAAATGAGGAAAAATAAAAATTTGATATTGTTATTTATGCTCGTTGTATAGATGATTCAAAGGAGGTGTAATATTTGTTGATTAAGTCTTTCATTATTACAAGGAAGTTTGCAAGAGTCCTATTCTAGGTAACCAAGTAAGACTTGGGTTAGAATAAAGAAATTGTGAAGTTAGGAAACCGTCTAGGATTTGGACATCGAGTATTACTTGACATCCAAGTATTGAAGGTTATAAATAGGTGGTAGTCTATTGAGTCTATATACGGACATAGAGGTGGAAAGACATATAGGTTTCTTCTAGTCGTAAGGTTACACAACGTTGAGACTTGTTTTTGTAAGGGTTGTGAGACAAGAGAAAACAACAAGGGACTATACCGTGTGGTTCTTGTAATTGTTCTTCAGATTTCCATAGTGAAAGGGTTCATCATCGTCAAGTGGAGTAGGCATTGCCGAACCACTATAAATCTCTGTGTTGTGGTTTGCTTCTTCTTTATTCTTCTGTGGTTGTTGTGTGTGCTTGCTTTATACTCGTCTGTGTGTGCGCTTGTATGTGTCTAGAGCTAAACAGGACTGGTATTGATTGCTACAAATGGTATCAGAGCCTTGTTCTGTTAACTCTGAGATCAAAGGAAGTGTTGTGAGTGATGGAAGAAGGGGATACTCATATTCCGTTGAAGCCAGCGAAGGTACCAACACCAAAGTATGCAACTATTAGGGTTGATGTGGATAAGTTTAATGGAAGAACAGATTTTGGTCTTTGGCAAGTGCAAGTAAAAGATGCATTGATCCATCAAGGTTTGCATAAAGCTTTGAAGGATGTTAGGCCAAAGGATATGGATGATGATGAATGGGAAGAATATGATTTGCAGGCTTGTGCTGCAATTCGTTCGTGTTTGTCCAAAGAGGTCACGTACAATGTTATGTCTGAGAAGTCTGCAAAGTCTTTGTGGACGAAGTTGGAAAGTTTGTACATGACCAAGTCTCTCACAAGTAGACTATTTCGAAAGAAACAGATGTATCGTTTTCGAATCAAGGAAGGTACGTCTATTAACGAACATATCAACAACTTTAATAAGTTGATGACTGATTTAACCAATATAGGAGAAGTTGTTAAAGACGAAGACCAAGCTATGACATTACTGGTTGATTCAAAGTACATTGGCATCGAAAGATACTATCAAGTTAGACGACGTAATTGATGTCTTGTTAAGTGATGAGTTTCGTAAGAAGGATGCTATAGAAAGTGATCAAGCGGTTGGGTTGTAATGTAAACAATGGAAAGAAACCTGGTTCTAAAAAGACCAAGTATAAGGGAAAAACCATAGGGAAGTCTGATTGTCATTGGCGTCACAAACCTGGACACTGGAAGAAAGATTGCCCAAAGCTTAAGGCTAAGGAGAATCGTGATTCAAGTTCGCAAGCAGCAATAGCTGAAGATAGTTCTGATACTGGAGATGTGCTAACAGTCGCATGTAGTGAGCATCGACGTGTGGATATTTGATTCAGCTTGTTCATATTATATGAGTCCTCACATGAACTGGTTTACTTCTTATGAATCTATAGGAGGTGGTACTGTGCTACTAGGTAATAATTACGCTTGTGGTGTAGTTGGGATAGGAACAATACGAATCAAGAATCATGAAGGAAAGGTACATACCTTGTCTGAGGTGAGGCATATTCCATAGTTGAAGAAGAATTTGATATCGTTAGGTACTTTGGAATCCAAAGGTTAGAAAATTGTAATGGAAGGTGGATTCACAAAGGTGATGAAGTCAGACTCGAAGGTAGTGATTCAAGCTAAGAGACAAAGAAATTTGTATCTCTTGTGTGGTGATACAATGGTACATGGAGCTTATGTAGGAATTGAGAATGATGGAGACTCTAGTATTTCAAGACTCTGGCACATGCAACAGGGGCATATCAGTGAGAAAGGACTAGAGGTTTTGTGCAAGCAAGGTGTGCTTGACAAGTTGAAGAAGGCCAAACTTGAGTTCTGTGAACATTGTGTTTATGGAAAGCAGCATAGGGTAAAGTTTGGTAAGGCAATCCATTGTACTAAAGGTATACTGGAGTATGTTCATATTGATGTATGGGGTCCTTCTAGGGAGATTTCCAAAGGAGGAAGGAGGTACTTTGTCACTTTTATCGATGATTTCTCAAGGAGAGTGTGGTTGTATGCTATGAAGTCGAAGGATGAAGTGATCGAGAAGTTTAAGGTGTGGAAGACTATGATATAGACCCAGACTGGCAAGAAGGTAAAGCGACTTAGGTCGGATAATGGTGGGGAATACAAGAACGACCCATTGAAGGAGTATTGTCAGAGTGCAGGCATAGTCAGACACTGGACAGTGAGAAGAACACCTCAACAGAATGGGGTAGCGGAGCGTATGAATCGTACCCTTATGGAGAGAGCACGGTGCATGTTATCAAATGCTAAGTTGGGTAAAGAATTTTGGGCTGAGGCAGTAAGTACGGTGTGTTATTTAATTAACAGATCACCATCGACTACTATTGAGTTAAAGACACCTATTGAGGTGTGGACTGGCAAACCTGCTAACTATGATTCTATTAAGGTTTTTGGTTGTCCAGCTTACTATCACGTCAGAGAGAGAGTAAGTTAGATCCAAGAGCAAAGAAGGCAATTTTCATTGGTGTTGTTGAAGGAGTCAAGGGTTACAAGTTGTGGTGTGAAGAAACCTACAAGGTTGTTATTAGCAGAGATGTTACGTTTGATGAGAAGTCTTTGTTACACCCTAACAAAGAGAATGTAACTCAGGTGGAGGTAGAGAGTGGTGAGGCTGTGGAGGAAAGAGAAATTCCTAAACATGATTCTGTATTTGAAGAAGATACAGATGAGGTAGAGATTCAACATGAAGAATCTCAGCAACAACAAGAAGAAGATTCCTTAGTGAACGATAAAGATTCACGAAACAGGAGACCACATGTTTGAATGAAAGATTATCATACAGCATTTTCATTCATGGTTAGTGGTGATGAACCTAGTACTTTTCAAGAGGCGGTGAAAGATTCCAACTTTGTAAAGTGGCAAGGAGCTACAGATGATGAGATTGATTCTCTACACAAGAATGGTACTTGGGAACTAGTTAAGTTGCCTGAGGGTAGCAAAGCCATTGGTTGCAAATGGGTATTTGTGAAGAAGGAAGCAACTCCTGGTACAAATAGCATACGGTTTAAGGCGCGTTTGGTAGCTAAGGGTTATGCACAAAGGGAAGGTGTTGATTACAGCGAAATTTACTCTCCGGTTGTGAGGCACACTTCGATCCGTACCTTGTTAGCTATAGTAGGATCCTATGACTTAGAGTTAGAGCAACTTGATGTCAAGACAGCGTTCTTACATGGTACCTTGAAGGGACATTTATATGTCACAGCCCGAAGGATATGTTGTTGCAGGTAAAAAAGATTATGTATGCAAATTGAAGAAATCATTGTATGGGCTTAAGAGATCACCCAGACAATGGTATAAGAGATTTGATACATTCATTAAGGCACAAGGATTTACACACAGTCTTCATGATAGTTGTGTGTATACAAAGAAGCTTCATGATGATTCCTTAATATTTCTACTTCTATACGTGGATGATATGCTCATTGCTGCGAAAAGCATGATGGATATAGATAAGTTGAAGGCTCAACTTAGTATGGAGTTTGAGTTGAAGGGTTTGGGGGCAGCTAAGAAGATACTTGGAATGGAAATTCAAAGAGAGAGAAAGATGGGTAGATTGTGTCTCACACAGAGACAATATCTGGAGAAGATTGTGGAGAGGTTTGGAATGCAAGATTCAAAGCATATGAGTCTACCATTGGGTGGTCATTTGAAGTTGTCCATGAAGATGAAACCAAGTACTGAAGCTGATGAGGAGTACATGGCTCGTGTTCCATATGCGAGTGCAGTTGGTAGCTTGATGTATGCAATGGTTTGTACTCGACCAGACATTGCACAAGCTGTTGGAGTTGTCAGTAGATTTATGGCAAATCCAGGAAGACAACATTGGCAAGCTGTGAAGGGGATACTAAGGTATCTAAAGGGCACGTTAGATGTTGGGTTAGTTTATCAACGAGAAGTTGGTAAAGAACCACAAGTAAGTGGGTATGTGGATTCGGATTATGCGGGTGATGTAGATCGATTTAGATCAACAACAGGATATGTGTTTACGTTGGCTAGTGGTCCAGTAAGCTGAAGGTCGTCATTGCAATCAGTTGTAGCTCAATCAACAGCGGAGGCTGAGCTAATTGTAGTAAATGAGGCCATGAAGGAAGCTACTTGGCTTAAAGGCTTGATTGGAGTTTTTGGAGTCAAACAAGAATGCATAGATGTGTATAGTAACAGTCAGAGTGCTATAGACTTGATGAAGCATGAAGACTTTCATGGAAGAACAAGGCACATCAATGTGAGGTATCATTTTGCCCGAGATACCGTGGAAGGTGGAGAGTTTTCAGTACTGAAGATTCACACAAAGGATAATCCTTAAGACATGCTTACGAAGGTGGTACTGGTTAGATTGTTTGAACTTAATCAACACTATACCAGTGTAGGCACCGAAAGGTGCAATGTGGTGACGATGAAGTACGTGAAGTGAAGAACAATGCGGTGAGTGAAAGATTGTCAACAAAGGTGGAGAATTGTAATATTTGTTGATCAAGTCTTTCACTATTACAAGGAAGTTTGCAAGAGTCCTATTCTAGGTAACCAAGTAAACAGACTTGGGTTAGAATAAGAAAATTGTGAAGTTAAGAAACCGTCTAGGATTTGGACATCGAGTATTACTTGACATCCAAGTATTGAAGGTTATAAATAGGTGGTAGTCTATTGTGTCTATACACAGACATAGAGGTGGAGATACATATAGGTTTTCTTCTAGTCGTAAGGTTACACAACGTTGAGGCTTGTTCTTGTAAGGGTTGTGAGACAAGAGAAAACAACAAGGGACTATACCGTGTGGTTCTTGTAATTGTTCTTCAGATTTCCATAGTGAAAGGGTTCATCATCGTCAAGTGGAGTAGGCATTGCCGAACCACTATAAATCTCTGTGTTGTGGTTTGCTTCTTCTTTATTCTTATGTGGTTGTTGTGTGTGCTTGCTTTATACTCGTTTGTGTGTGCGCTTGTGTGTGTCTAGAGCTAAACCGGACTGGTATTGATTGCTACAGGAGGTTCTATGTATATAAAATTTACAAAAATCTGACCTAGAGTTCAAAAGATATGCATATTTTAAACAGGAGGAAGGATCCTGTGACATGGTTAAAATGACACTATCTTGACATTGTGTTGCAAATTCTTGGTCGGTAAATAAATTTTAACTAGTCTCGAACTCAGGCTACTGGTATCATCAACCGGTTACTACACCACTTCATTTTCCTAGTTCATGTAAAATGACTCTTATGTCATCTATAGAAACTTGCATATAAATATGTTTAAGCTACTAAAAATAATGAATTAGTTAGCGGCGCGAACATATTATTTGAATCATGAGTAACGACCTTGACATCACGATGAATTATATATAATCCTACTTGCATTTTTAATATAAAGTGTTACAGATCATACAATGATTAGGAGATATGAAAAATCAAGAAACACTTTAAACTATTTTCTTAAAAACAGAACAATAACATTAATCTAAAGTATGTAATTGAACATTTGCATGAACAAAACTAATTAACGAAAATGGTAGGTACAGTTGATTATATCGGCAATGACGATAACAACGAGCAAACAGAAGAAACAACGATGTGTATTTAATCACACGAAGAAAAATGATAAGTGACAGTAATTACTAGCTAAAAATGTATTATAATGTTATAATATTCATGCGGTAAAATTACAAAGGCTAGCCTTAATTTATTGTGGGTGATTTTTGAAAAGAAGGAAACATTACTTCTTCAAAATGATGAAAACCATCCCATGAAAGGAATGCATCTACATTACTATCAATCCATGTTTGGGAGTACATATACTCTTGTTGTTGTTGGTTTTGCTGGTGCATTTGTTGTTGTTGTTGTTGCTGGTTTTGCTGGTGCATTTGTTGTTGTTGTTGTTGTTGCTGCATATGAGATGAACATTCCCCTACTGAGTTGGGGTTATAATTGTTGAGAGAAGAATCCTCTATAGAAAACGATGGATTCAATACTGACGAATCTACCGATGACGAGAACCCGTCGTAGTTTATATTCCACCACATTTCCTGGCTTTCAAAAATATTGTTTGCGGTGTGGCAATCATTCTCTAGTCCCGCCATGTCTTCGTTTTTTGTTTTGATCACTTGAATTTCCTTTGGTACCGGATTATTTATTCTTGGTGGTCCGAGTTCAAAACTTTGCGCTTGATCATCCACTTCAGTATTATCACTAGATGGTAACAGGTTATGTTCTTCATCAACTTCTTCACATTTTTCATGACTATGTTCACTATTAACGGGCTTGTGAGTAACAGGGTCTAGCCCTAGTTGTTTCAACTTCTTCTTGATTCTTGTATTCCAATGGTTCTTGATTTCGTTATCCGTTCGACCGGGAAAATGTCCAGCAATCTTCGACCATCTACACAAAATTCATGGACATTATTAGTCTAGCTTATGATCATGACAAAAAATGTACGTATACTATACATAAATGTTACTAATTAAAGGTTAATACCTGTTACCAAGACGCGAATGAAGTTGAATCATTTGATGTTCTTCCATATCGGTAAATGCTCCTCGTTTAAGATCAGGTCGAAGATAATTAATCCATCGTAACCTACAACTCTTTCCACATCTCATGAGACCTTCATTATTGAAACCAAAAGAAGATGAGTATTAGTCGAGAAGAATAACGAGCGCGTAATTAATTAGCTCAATTAAGCAATTGCAACGACTGATCACAAACTTACCAGCAAGTTTCGGAACAGTTCTCCAACAATGAATGCCATTGTTAAGAATGAAATGCATGAGTTTATGATCTTCTTCAATAGTCCATGGACCTCTCTTTAATCCAACCTTATCACAACAAGGCTGTCTTCCCATGCTAATAAGCCTAGCCTAGCTACTGAATCACTTAATATCCTAGTATTACTACAACTGGATCGCTTAATATCCGTACGACTGACACGAAAATGACAGGAGTACTATTGATCAAGTAAACAGTAAGCCGATGGAGGAGACAATATATATAGTACAAACTATCTCTTCATAAATGAGTTCTTCTACTGATGATGACAATAATGATGGAGGGAATAAAAGGGTTTGCAGCCAAAAGGAAGTCATTAATTAATCAAAATTGAATTGAATAGTTAATTATGTGATCATAAAGATGCTCGATATATATGCCAGTTCATCTATCTAAGAACATAAAAAACTAATGTTGTTTTACAGGGGATAATGCATGATTGATTTCCTTATTAATAAGCTAGAAGCTGGCCAACATATATGACCATGACCAATGATTTTAACTCGAGCAAAAACTACATAAGCAGCCAGTTTGCAGCTGGACTAACCTTTGACTTCGTTGACAATTACTATATCTTACCGGCATATTATAATGAATTCGGCTTTGGGTCCTAGAGTTTTTCACATTTTCATTTTAAAGCGAAAGGTTCCCTTGTGTCCTCAGGCCGTGTATCATCAGATGCTCTTGATTATAATCGGTTAGGAGAAATTTGATGAAATGGATCTGGCCGCTTGCGGCCAGGTCCTAGAGGACGGTTAAAAGTGAGACTTTATCTAATACCCAAACGACACGTCCTAACGCCAAAAGACAGCCTTACCCCTCCATCCCTAAATTATCCCAATGTCGATTCCACCACAAACAGATCTATTTCAGTTTTCTTCTTCCACCATATCCATCTCCACCACCAGCAATACACCAACGACGCCCTTCACCATCTTCACAGTCACTGCAAACATCAACAACAGCCCCAACGCCCCCGTTGGCAAATCATCATCTTCCTCCGCCAGCTCCGTCTCCCCCACCACCATCTGTTTCTTCACCGTCAACAACACAATCACCATCAACAACATCAATTCCACCATCTCCTCCATTACCAACAACAACGACAACACTAGATCCGCCACCAACATCATCAAAATTAACCAAACAACGCCAACTCCACCATCTCCACCACCATCACAACAACAACACCACCACCACCATCTACATCAGATGCATTAACATCTCCGCCACCGTCTTCCTCCGCCATCTCCAACACCGTCATCTCTTCCTCCGCCATCTCCAACATCGTGATATCTCTTCCTCCACCACCACCAACGTCATCACTTCCTCCCGATTGAAATTGTCAATCACCATTACCAACACCAGCGATATATGTTCAATAAAAAGGGAGGAGTATTCGATCAATTACTTGATTTGTTAATTGTTTGCCCTAGATTTTAATTTTGGGTTTGAAATTGATTTTACCCCTAATTTTAGCATTGGCACCACTTGTACCTGGGTATTATCAGTGTTGACCGCAATTGTACCTGAAATTGTTTGCCCTAGATTAATTTTTGGTTGGAAATTGATTTTAACCATAATTCTAGCATCGGCAGCACTTGTACCTGGGTATTATCAGTGTTTACAACACCTGTACCTGAGTTATATCAGTGTTGTTGCTTTTGATGGATTCTTCTTGCTTTGTCAATGATGTAACCAACGATGTAACCACTGATACCTGGGTACTATCAGTGTTGACACCACTTGTACCTGGGTTGTATCAGTGTTTTATGATGTTTTTTTTGCTTCTTCTTCTTCTTCTTCTTCTTCTTCTCTTTTATCAATGATGTAACCACTGGTACCTGAGTATTATCAGTGTAGTTGGTGGTGGATGGTGCTGGTGGTGGTCGGAAGTTATAGTTGGTAACGGTGAGTGGTGGTGGTGCTTGTTGGAAATGGTGGTGGTAGTGGTGGTGGTAGTGGTGGTCGGAAATGGAGTGGTGGTGGTGGTCGGAAGTTATAGTTGGTAACGGTGGATGACGGCGGTGGTGGTGGTGCTAGTTGAAAATGAGGTGGTGATGGTCGTTTGTAATATATTGTAATGGTAGATAGTGGTGGTGGTGAGTTATTGGTTGGAAATGGAATGATGGTGGTGGTCGGAAGTTATAGTTGGTAACGGAGGTGGCGGTGGTGGTGGTGGTGCTGGTTGGAAATGAGGTGGTGATGGTCGTTTGCTATTATTTGTAATGGTAGATGGCGGTGGTGGTGAGGTATTGGTTTAAGGGCATTCTAGGTAAATCCCTATATAAAGCTGACTGTACATGTCTTTTAAAATAATAATGTAAAGCATCTTTTTAGAATCTGTCTATATAAATAGAATCTTTTTATTTGATGTTTTTTAAAATAAATTGTAAGTTTAGATGTCTTATAGATAAAGAAACACACAAAATTGGTCCTTTGTTAGTCAGAAAAATAAAAGACAAAAACGTGGGCGTCCTTGTTGTGTTGACACCACTGGTTGATGTCCTAACTCCTAATTCAAGGAAAACACAACTGATTGATGTTGCAAGCATATCAAAGAATCCAAAAGCATCTCTAATAGACTTTGAAAACAAAAATTAAGAATAACCACAAAAGCGCTTCTTATTGGTTCTTTTATAAAAGTATTCTCAGCCAGCTTTTGTCATTGTAGGCAACTCTTTTCCTTGATCTTTCTTTCTTAGTTGTTTGTGGATACCAAAATGTACTTGGCAAATTTGGGCGGCCGATAGGTTCATTCATACCGCAGGTTATATACATAAACTCCAACTTTGAGAACGCGATTTTGATCTCGCAGTGCGAGATCAAAATTGATCTCGCGGCTCCACAGCCCTTGGATTGGGAGGGGGGGTTTATAACCTTTGGATGAAGGGGTGGTGTGTTATTAAAAAAAATCATTTAAACACCTTTTCATCCAAGGGTTATAAACCCCCCACCATCCCAATCCAAGGGTAAAGTTCGCTGCGAGATCAAACTTTTTTCCCAACTTTGATCAATAAATGGTGAAGAGACAAAGGCATTCATTCACGATTAAGATAAAATTTCCCCTAAAGATACCTTTCAAAAGGGTGTATTATTGTGAGGGAATGCTTGAAAAAGAAAAAAGAAAAAAGAAAAAAGAAAAAAAGAAAAAGTGAGACATGGCCCTAGGGAAGGGGCAATTGAGGATGTTTCTTTTAGGATGGCTATATAGTAAGGGTTGACCCACTACCAAATTGTTCACTTAGTTAACAGTTAACAATGATTATGTCTATTTATTTCTTGATTAAATGCCCAATATATTTCACAAGATATCGCGTTCAAAAGGACTGGTACCAGGGTAAATTTGATTCGGATAGCAGATATAATACAGTGGTAAAGTCATTGTGATTTCTAGAAGACACCAGATTTACTTGAGATTGAGCCTAAATTATTAGATCGATAATGCTGCTCTAATAGCCATATTTATGTGTAGTGCGTGTAAAGTACTTGACCACTAAACATGACACTGAATAATATCAATTCTTAATTGAGGTGCATGCACGCGAGTTTTGTTTGTAAGTACATCTACTAATCATTTGACTCCAAAGAAAAGATTGAGATGTTATCATGTTTAGGGTTAGGTTGAGATTAATCATGAAGGTTCGCGAGATGATGCTGTTAAGATTTGTTGTGCCCTTCGAGGCTCTTCTTTCATTAGTTTGTTTTGTCTTGGGGGTTAAGCATATACCTTCCACTTGATTAAATTATGTACTTAATCATTGAAAAATTTAGTTAATGCTAGATTAAGATGTTTTGTACAATTGATGCACATCGACAGGTATTATTGGAGTGACTTATGTAATGTTTGATTTCGACCGATCTTGTAAATTGAAATTTTTACTTTTTCATTTTCGTCTAAGAATTAGTAGAGACGCAAAAATAAATAAATGAAAGATCCATTTTCTGCGGCCAAAAGAGTAGTACTAAACTTTGGTGATGAATGTAAGTTGATGCATAGTGGCACAAGCCATTAGTAACATTTTGGTCTAATGTTTTTGGTGCCTTATTTTACCCTTTTTTTTACCCTTATTTCTTTATTGTCCTTAGTCTACCTATATATTCATAAAACTCTAGCTCTTATTTTTAGCTTACAGCATGTTTGTTTTTAGGTCTATGTTGGTAGAGGATTTTAGATAGAGCTCTACCGTCATTTCTCTATAAGTGGCACTACTTAAAACCACTTAAAATTACGTTTTTTTTATCATTGTTTTAGTAACTTTATATCTCAATTTAAGATGTCATTAGTCATGTAAGATTTCCATTTTAACCTTTGCCCTTAAACTCCATTAAAACCAGAAGTAAGCTTTAGAGAGAGAGAGATAATCCACTAAAACAACCAATTTTCATTGGATAAGGCTTAGTCTTATGGTGTCCAATCTAGTATACTAGATTGGACAGCCACGTTAGATAGTAAGGTAGGGGTGGTCTTATGGCTTGGAGAGATTGGACGTCAAATCGTTGAACCATTCAGCGCTTGACCGTCAACACCAGGTCAAAGCGCTGAACGGTTCAG